>CADDIJ020002333.1:0-16897 GCA_902809745.2 Tetradesmus lagerheimii | reverse complement strand
TCGGCCGCTGCAGAGAAGTTGTTGGATTTTTGCATACTTGGACTGACAGAAAAGCATATTAATGGTGATGCTTCAAGAGCTTTGTTGAAGCATGCAAGCTCCTTGATGCACGCATTGCCTACCAAAGCAGCACATAGCAGTGTAGCATAGTTCATGAATCCAGTCAGTGTGCAAATCAGGTCAACAGTTGGTGCTCGTCTCGAGCAAGCAGCAAGCACCTGGCGCTCTGCTAGGGCGTACCTGTAGCATGCTGGTGAATTGTCCTGAGTGCCGTGTCATAAAGCATGTGCGAGTGGTCGAAGCACAGCATGCAGCCCTGCAGCAGCATCCTGCATGCTGGTGGACTGCATACGCAACGACCGACTATGGCGCATGCCAGCAGTTACTGCAATTTGTTTTACTGCTTTGTTATTTGCATGTCAAGGTTAGGTGCAGCCTGACCTGTCCAAGCAGCGTAGAGAGTGAATTGAACTTCATGCACCCAGTCGATGCACAAATTGGCTCATCCACTACTGCTCATCTTTGGCCTTGGCGCCAAAGCATCAGTATTCTGTCTTGCTATGTATGTTGTCTATGGTGCTTTGCTGCATGATGCAACCCCTTTGCTGCACACATTGCCTGCTTGTGTCCATATTGATGATGCATTCTGTATAAAATGTGCGCCTGCCACGCTTTGCATCCCCACCCCACCCTTTCAGTTTCTTGACCGACATTGCATGTCTTGTGCTGTATTCCTTCTTCATACTTAACCACACACTATGCCCAACTGGCCCGCTGACCTTCCAACTTGCGCTGTGAATGTTTGTTTCCATGATCCATTTTGGCGCATGACCGCCATCTATGGCGTCCATCATCATAATCTGGTTGTACACCTGCAGCTGCAGTAGGTGAGGGTAAACCATTTCTTGAACAGTAAGACAGAATGACAATGAAGCTAGCTTCTGTCACCAAGTATATTGCATTTGCATGCCACGTGAAGGCAGCCAGCTTTGTTGTTGCAGCAGACAACCCTGCAAGAAAATTCCACACCAAATGCTGCATGCACCACACACACTACGCACAGGTTGACCTTTGTGTCCAAATTACGCTGTCAAAAGACAACACAAGAGTGCGACATTATAATGCTGATTGCACTGATGTTGACCTGTGCTGCCCTGCTCTGTCCTGCCCTGCTCCTGTGCATGCGCTATCATCTGTTGTTCCTTGGTGGCCCATGCTTTACCACAACAGCACCAGGTGAGCGTTGGAGTTTGCATGCCTTGGTGGCATGTTAGCATGCAGTGGCCGCTTGTGGCGCATGCCAGCAGTTGCTGCAAACTCTTCTGCAAGATTACTTGCTGGTCCCATGAAAGGGTTGCTGCAGTCTGAATTGCAACTTCAGCATGGATTAGTCTATGAATCTTTTGATTATGCAAACTGGGTTATCACATGCTGCGCGTGCCCACCAAGCAGCGCTTTGCTAGGGCGTATTATACAATGTGCTTGTAAAGCAGTGTCATGAGGCATGCTTGAACACTTCCACAATAGCAGGCAGCTCTGCAACATCATTCTGCATGCTCCTGTGCACTGGAGGCTTTGCGGTCAAGGCAGCTGCAGAGCTTAATCCTGGTTTGAGCGCACCGTGTGAAGTGCATTATGAGCCTCACTGCTACCTTGCTGCTGATTTGTGGCCATGCCTAATGCGGGCCTCTGTTCCCCTTTCCCTGTTGCACACCTGGCAGTCGAGATTACAGACGCCAGGCTGGAGGAAGCCATGCTGCGTGCATTGAAGAGGACTAGAAGTGACAAGGTGTCAATCTCCAACTTTACTGCCCGGGCTTGGGGCCACATGTCATCACGATCTGGTCTGAAAATGGAGGTGTGCTTGCCCAGCCTGCTGGAGAACATTGAGGATGACACAGCGGCAGCAAAGCTGGGCGGCTTTCACTGGCATCCAGATCAACCAGAGCCTGCCCAGGCTGACAGGTATGGTCAAAACCTATGGGATGGAATGTTGATCAGCACACGTGCATTGCTTGACACAGCCGCAGCAGTGTCATGGCATTACCAATGTTGCATTGCTACATCTTGTTTGCACACAGCCGCAGCAGTGTAATTGCATTGTGGGATGATTGTTCTGTCACACTGGGTGGCCGCCATGTGCTTTGGTGTGCTTCACAGGTACATGCAGTACCTACAAGAGCTCATCAGGCTGCCTGACCGGACGGACTACCCGCTGCTGTGGCACCAGGCGGGCGACAGAAACAAGCACCTGCTGGATCTGGCAGGTTTTGAGGACCGCCTTTACTACAGCAACATCACTGGCAACACAGATGCAGCAATAGTCACCCGGGTCAATTACCTCACACACATCGTGCGTGGTGGGCTCTGCGTGCTGTTTGAGTTGAAGAAAATGGTTGACGAGGCCTCAGTGTACCAGGCAGTATGTGAGCTAGTGGTGGCGAGCATCCTGAGCACGCAGTGGAAGCCGGTGGTGGTGCTCACAGACCTGATAGAGGATTGGCAGCTGTTCTGGCTGAATGGTGCCACCGTGAAGCACGTGCGGTGCCCCACCCGAGCTACAGCAGTGGTGGTCATCAAGGGTTGTGTGGACCAAGCTGCGACTGCGGCATCAGGCAAAGAGTTGCCTGTGCAGCAGCAACTAGCCCCGCAGCTTGCACTGCCTGCTGTGCTGGCAGACCGCAAGGTGCCTGACTTGGCCCACAATGTCCAAAATGCTGCAGGGGCTGCTGTGAACCCTGACCTGCTAGACCTGGCTGACATGCTGCCGGCAGAGGAGATGCAGGATGTGTACGCCCGAGTACTGTTGCAGCAAGTATCGAGGCTTCCAGTGTTCAGCACGACAGAGTTCAAGGTGGCTGCTGCCAGCATGTACTCTTGATGTCGTATTGTATCTTGCGCAAGCTGTATGATTGAAACATCACATATATGCATAATATAATTCATTATTTTATTGAGTGGTCTTTACCTGACCTACAACAATCCATGTCTAATGGTATTTTATCAACAGGGTTGTTTTACCCTCATGAGCGGCAGAGTCAGCTCACTGGGCTGGTGCCTGAGGTGGCCACTGGCAATCACGTTCTATGCCGCATGATGCATTCCAACATCTAAACAATGGGTTCGGTTGCGTGCTACTACTGTGCATTGCTCATTGCAATGGTGTTGGGCAGCATTGTGGCTTGTGGGGCAAGAAGCTCCTTAGCAGTGGCGTTTTTGGCAGCTGTGATGTGCCTTGTCGCCCTGGCAGCGTGTTGAGGCAGCGGTGCTCCTTGCTGGTTTGCATGGGGCAGTGGTGTTCCTAGTACTGCTAAGAAGACAGTAGTTTTTAGTAAGGCATTAGCATGTTTCCAGTGCCAGTAGCAGCGACTCTTTTGCTTAGGAGCACCTAGCATCTCTTGCTTTGTGTTGTCTTGATAGATAGTTACTGCTTTGTCCGCGAAGTGGAGAACAGTTGCCTCGCAACCCTTTTGTCTTTTGTGTGCACACTGTGTTGACGGTGCTTGTTGTGCTGCTGGCACTCAGGTACCTCCCTGCCTTGTGCTCACCTCTCAAAAAAATGTTTTGAACAACCTGTATTG
Source organism: Tetradesmus lagerheimii (assembly GCA_902809745.2). NCBI lineage: Eukaryota > Viridiplantae > Chlorophyta > Chlorophyceae > Sphaeropleales > Scenedesmaceae > Tetradesmus > Tetradesmus lagerheimii. The sequence goes on along the minus strand of CADDIJ020002333.1, from coordinate 13,316 downwards.
TTCATGCTGTCTTTTTGTGCGGCCTAATTCTCTTGAGTGCGCACTTTGCATGTGTGCCAGCCATTGAGTAATCTTGACTGTTATGCATGGTGCTTAGTGCAAGTGGGACGATGGGGCGACACAGAGCACCCGTTGCTTGCTAGTGGCATGCGTGAGACCATGACTGCTCTTCTCTGGCCTATGCTTCCCTGAGTTTCGGGGTGTGAGATTGCGATGTCGCCTGTTTGCACCCATGTAACACTCTTCTTCTTCCTCTTCCATTGCATGAATGCAGTGCTGACTGCTTCAGCACGTATAATTGAGCACTGAGCTGTTTTGGCACGGCAAGGCAGGGTTCAGCATCGGGGTTCATCACTCTGGCCCATACTGAATGCCTGTATTGCATCCCTGTGTGCCTCTATTGCATTACCTCTGTTGAATGCCTCTATTGCACTCTATGTGCACCTGTTGCACACAGCTACCCCCTGATAGCATCTAATGCACCAGTTTAAGCATCCCTTGCATTGAGTTGAAGGGCTTAAAAGTGCATGCCTGGTCTCAATCTGCATATGAGGGGCTTTGTGTTGCAGTGTATCCACTGCTTAAGCATTTGGGTTGGGGTCGGTGGGCCTCAGATCCTGAGCCCTACTCAGATCCTTTGCACTCAGACAGCATCCCTGTACTGCATCCTTTGGACAGCCTGCAGCCTCCATTGCACACTGAAAGCCTCCTATGGACTGAAAGCTTGCCTATGAGCCTCTCTCAGTCACAGATTGCATCTCTTAGACAAGGCTAAACATCTTTCGTATTGAGATGAAGGAGGATGTAACAGGTTGTATACTACCGAAACTGGCTTAACATGGCCGCAATATAACTGACAAAATAACTTTTTAAAATCTTATTAATAACATGTTATTGAGATGTTAATGGGTAACATGATGATGATGTTATTGAGATAATACTGGAAGGCAGCTTTACTGAGGATGTATGTCAGCTTTGATGTCAGTCTGCAGGACACCAGCAATTGCCGTTTCTGGACATCCCGTATCAAACGTGCCCCGAATAACGAAATTATACAAGCATTTCTGTACTTTTATATCATTGTAATGGGGTGAAACGCTGCTTTTGGAAACCTCGTGGGTACAAGTTCTGGGGTTCTTCCCGTATGCCCTCGCGGCTGTATGCGTTGGTGGTGGTAGCAGTTTCAATGTCATATTGAATATAGAATTTCTGCTAGAAGCTTATCTACGTTCTGTTGCCAAGGGTTTAGATTGCCAGTCCATGCCTACGCTTCAAGGTTGTCCGCAGGGATTGTTTTTGTTTAGTTCACTCTACACTTTGTTTTTCTCAAACGCATGTCAGATGCGCTGAGGCGTGTCGGCATTCAGTTGCCGTACGCGTGCTGTGCATCATAGACGTGCGGTGCATCCTAGAGTGATGGTCTTTGACTGTGTGCATGTGCATTACATTACAGTACATGCTCCGGTCACTGGATTGACCAGGATTGGCGACCCCTAATAGGAGCCAACGCGAGGCTCATAGGGGGACATGCATTGCTATCATTGCAGAGTGGCCTGGCCACTCTGTGACAGCTGTTCAGGTGGCTGTAGCATGACAACCGGGCTGGCAACAGCCAAGCTGGCGAGCTGGCAAGCCATGTCTGTAGGCCTCTGTCACGACTGGTGTGATTATGGTGGTGGGTGAGAGGGCTAGGGTGCTGGGAAGAAGAGGGGTCACACGAAGAGGGCTAGGTGCTGGGCCAACGCCTTTGCCCAGCGCAGCATTGCTAACCAGGTAGTACCTGGTTGAGACGGTGTTCGTGTCATCTGTTACATCACCAAGATGATGACGACACACGGTTGTTTTGGGAGTGAAGGGGGGGGGGATGTTGAGGTGTTGAGGTGACGATGTTTGCGTGCGCCAGGTTACACACTGATGTAAGCAATCATCATAATCTGTCGCGTGAGCTGAGTGTAAAGAATGTAAAATTAATAGCAGCACCCAAGCAGCGGGCTACCTGGAGGACTACAAGAGAGACGAAGACCGTCAGTGCTCGCTCCCCGCTATCATGGCCGCGAGCAGCACTGACCCAGGTTTCCTTTGAGTGCAGGTAATACTAGAATTATCTAGCAAGGAGAAGCAGAAGACTGAGGTTCAAGCATATTCAGCCATGGTGGCGGGGGCCTCATCTAGACATGTGAGTACTGCATTATGCTGCATGATCTTTCAAGTTACAAGTTACAAGTGTCTACGCATGTCTACGCATGATCTTTCAATCATATCTCAATCTGGTGTCTGCAATCCTTTATACTAAGGCATGCAGTGACACCCTACCCCTACAAGCAAGGCTGCGCACTCACGCAAGGCTGCGCACGCAAGCAAGGCTGGCCTGACCGACTGTAATGTGCCGCTGACTGTCAATGCTGAACAAGAAATGTAGCGGTACTTGAAGAGTGTTACAGGCATCTGGGCGCCAAGTGCTGCTGTCAGCATTTTGGGCCAAGATAACGGAGCATGACACATAATGATGGGGTGACCAAATGCAAACTTGCAAACCAGTCAGTGTTCGTGTCAGTTGGCACTTGCAAGCCAATTGGCCACCTGGCAGTGGCAAGGTGCTTTACACTCATGATCTCAGGATAGTCGCTCAAGATAGCCGCTCAAGATAGCCGCTCAAGATAGCCGCTTTTCAGGACCAGAATGATCACGAAGCCAGCTCCCGCAGGGAGCCACGTCAACAACATGGTCTGATGCAGCCACTTCAATCTTAGTGGCAATGCATCTGCATTATGGAATGCATCTGCAGGCAAGGGTCACAACAGATGCAATCAATGTAAGTTGCATGCATACAAATAGGAGCGCGCATCGCAGAACATCAGCACAGAAGCACAGTCATAGAAGGCGCACACCATGCACCGTGCCTACCGTGTACAGTGTTCCTGCATGTGCTGCATCATACTTGAAATCACGTACAATACAACTCTTTACACACGATCATAAGATGATGGAGATCACCCAGAGCTGACCATAAGAAAGCAATGCTAACGAAACAATGACAGTGGCTGCAGCAGCGACAATGCATCACGTAAGGGTGCTTGCATAACCGAACGACACGCCAGCATCAGCTGCTGCAAAGCACACTGCAACTTGACTATCCTGAGCCACCTCAAACCAAATCACAACTGCTTCTCATACAACTCATCCCTACAAAAGCTTCCAAACTCTCAGCTTTCACTGCTGTGACTTGTAAAAGGTTGACACAAAAGTAATGGTCAAATTGGGTGTTTTACAGCAAGTCTGCAACAGCAGACATACCAAACATTCATATGTTCTGAAGCAGAGCTAGGACAGCAATGCCATGCATGTCTACTTCAAGATCCTAGCTGCACAGATGAAACTGAGTCAGCCATCATGACCCAGCATAGCACAGAAAATGCCATCACCAGCAGCCTGGAGATGGCCTGAAAATGCCTCTTTTTGCATGCCAAACAAACACAGCAGCTTCAACAGCAGGATGCCTGCCAACTACTCTGAGCAGCCCCATCCTGGAACCTATAAATGATGTGCTTTTGCCCTGCATGCACTGCTGTGCCTGCAACACCCTCAAGCAGCAGATGCCAGCCCAAAAGCAACAGCACAACAAACAGCACAGCCAGCAGCACAGCAAAACCACAGCAGAACACAAGCATCAGCCTCACACACACACCAGGGGCATGCAGCCAGAACTGTCTGCATGCCACTGCAGCAAAAGAGAAGGGCTCTTGGTTTACTGCTGCGGCTGACGGCTAAGGCTAAGGCTAAGGCGCGCGCGTGGTATTTGCCGTATGAGAACAGCAGGAATTGAACGTGCGCTCACATGGATCACACGCCACCACGCTACCACTATGCCATTGGGACACCTAGCACAGATTGCACTAACATATGTATTATCGATACAAAACACCGAGCTCATTGAAGTAACACTGAGACTCTGACGACAAAAACAATGTTGCGCGTACTTTTGTGTCAACCTTTGCCCCAAAACCCTGAAACACAAGCGCTGCGCTGCAGCCACCATGCAAAGCTCAACCTTGGACATACATGCTGCTCAGCACAACCCTACTAGTAGCCAGTGTGACTGCCCCTGCGTGCAATGCAAACTGCCTTCCTGGTGGCAATGCTGTCCATCAGGTTTTGGCACATGGACAGCGGCATGGAAGCCCAAATGGTCTGCGCTGCTTGCCACATCTCATCCAGGCTAGCATACTGCTGTGCATACAGCTGCTTGAGCCAAGCCCATGCATTTTCAATGGGGTTCAGGTCTGGCGAGTAAGGCGGCCAGTCTGCAATGATGCGTATGCCGTTAAGGCTCATGAATTCAATAGTGCTGCCAGCCGTGTGCGGACTAGCACCATCAAGCAAGTACACCCAATCATGCGCACCTGCTGCACTGAAAATCTCCTCCGCACCGCGCTGCAGCTCCTCCCACAGCACATCCTTGAACTCCTCTGCACCCACACCAGTGTGCTGCACCTTCACCTTCAGCTTCTTGTCATACTTGAAGTACTTCTTGGGGTGCCCTGTGCTGCCAGTGACGCAGATGAGATGGGTGACACCATACTTGGTTACGCCAGCATACACATGCAACTGCTTGCCCTTGACAGGCTTGCAGGCAACTGGCTTGGTGCCCTTCTCGACCCACTTCTTGTGCCGGCGTGGGGTGGAGCTCAGGGTGAGGATGGTGCTGTCGATGGCTATGATGCGGTCACTGTCATGCTGCTGCTGACAGAACGCAGTGCGCTTGTGCTTAGTTGCGCTGGTTAAGATGGGCTGCTGCTGCACTGGCGCAAAGTCTAACACATTCTTGACTGCCCTGAGCACGGTCTGAGTGCAGATGCTGCTAGCTATGGTGCCCTGCTGCTTAAGTGCTGCTGCTGCCTTTGCTGCTGACTGGTGTTCCAGCACTGCTGCTGCTGCTGCTTTCACCTGGGCTGCATTGAGTGCCTTGGGGCGGCCTGAACGTGGCAATGCAGACACGGATCCACGCTTTTTGTACTTGACTAGCTGTGCCTTGATGTATCGAGTGGGATAACCGAGAACTCGCGCTACTGCTGCCACGTCGAACTTCTTGGCTTTGAGGGGCAGAGAGAGTAGTCTGGCGTTTGATTTCAAGTTCAGCAGCCGTGCGCCTCTTAGCCATCTTGTCAATGTGCAACTCTTGAGCTATCGTGCTGCTGTGTCGAGCGACCATGAATAGCAGCAGCAGCAGCAGCTGAAGGGTCACTGTGACAATGTTCTTACCATAGCTACGCGTTTAGACAAAACGGCGAGCTTTATCACAAAGAATACGTCAATACAAACAGCTTTACGTAACGTATGCGAGCTGTAGTCACCGCTTCACGATGTACTGGCCTGACAGTCTCCACTGGTGACAAGTGCTGCAGGCAGCCAGGCTGGATCCTGCATTGGAGTCACCCTGAAGGCATTGCCTGAAAAAAATCAACATGCCATAATCCTGAGCACATAACTTTCAAATACAAGTCTTTCTTGTTAATTTACAGCGATTTTAGCAGCACAGAGCTTACATTCAAGCCATGTACAGCTGCAATGAACTTGGCATACTCAAACTACTGCTTTGTAGGCCTAATCAGGCCAGATGCTGCTGCCACACTGCAGGCAGGCACAAACTGAGCACATGCTGGCAGACCCCACACACTAGGTGCCAACGTACTGGAAGGCTGGAGACAGATTCATTCAGCAAGGGGATGAAAGTGAACTGGAACCATTTTGCATCAATTCAGCACCAGTGCAGTGGCCATGCTGAAAAGCCTGGATTTCCTGCAAGCTGCTGCAGCAGCATTTTGTGAGTAAACAGCCAAATGAATGGCAGGCACATCTTTGAGGCAGACAGGTCAGCCCATAGGTTGCATTGATGCCACAATCTCAACTGCATCTTGTCACATGCAGAAACCAGCCCTCTCCAATGTTTGGTTCAAATTTACTTAGCCTGGCGGCGCTGCCGCTGCCGCCACGTGCTTCAAGTTCGTTGCCAACAGTTTGAAACAGATTTCCAAACATCATCGTCATCTCGATGCCATTCTTCATGGTAGGGATCACCATTGAGCAGGGACACTGCAGGTGAACCAAAGCAGCGAAAGCAGCAGAAGCATAAGCAGCACGGTGTAACGCTGCCGTGACAGAATGCAGCTGCAGCAGCTGCATTTGCAAGGCAATGAACATTCTGCCAGACCAATGCCAGACAGAGTGTGCACCACTCGACCAACAGAACCCGGCTCGTGCTTCCACCGCACACCTGAATGTATTGGAGGAAGCTATTGCTGCAGGACTAGCGGGACCAGTAGCGCTTAGAGTGCGCTCGGACCAGTGCACAGCTGCTGCTGCTGCTGCCGCTGGTCTGGCTGTGCCTGCTAACAACTGCTGCTGGCTGCCATGGCTGGTTCACACTGCAAGGTTCCCTGGCCACACACAGCATGCACTGAACCCACGCATACAGACTATGAACTGTGCCAGAGCCTAGTGGTGGCAACACCTGTTGTTGAACTGCCATCTTTAGCAGTTTGAGAAGCTGTTACTGCCTGACAGCATAACTTTGGTCTAGGCAGGCTGTGACACACATGTGACACCGTCCACACAACATGCAGCAGCTGTAGTTCGCCATCACAATCAACCAACGTGTGTCTAGCAAGAGCGGGCAACCACAGAGGAGGTCCACTCTCAAACCACCAGTGGACATTTGACGTATACCCATCACAGCACCTCACCTTCTTGAGAAGCCTTTGCTGCCTGACAGCATCACTTGTTTGTCAGCAACTTGGCACACGCCAGGAACATATTTGATGCTGCAAAGAACATTGAACATTGTTTACAGAACAGCCACACAGCTCCTCACCTTTTTTGAGGAGCCCTTGCTGCCTGACAGCATCACCCTGACAGAAATCATATTGAAGCTGTTACATACACTGACGCCGTCCACACAACAGCCGGCCTGCGGCAGCTGTACTTCCCATCACAGTGCCTCACATTTCTTGAGAAGCCCTTGCTGTCTGACAGCATGACTTGGTCCAAGCATGCCAGGAAGTCTGAGTGGCACTCGCTGTCAAGCACGCTCTGCAGATCAACAGGCAGCTGCACCACGCCATCACAGCGCCTCACCTTTCTTTGAAAACCCCTTGCTGCCTGACAGCATCACTTGACAGAAGTTTTCCCAATACTGTGACAAACTCTGAGACTTCTACAACAGCCAGCAGCTGTACTTTACCATGTTTTCAGCGCCTCACCTTTCTTGAGAAGCCCCTGCTGCCTGACAGCATCACTTGGCTTTGACGTGCCAGACATATCTATGAAGCTGTAGACAATACATCAGATGGTCGACAGAGCAGCCAGCAGCTGTAGGTTTTCGTCATAGCCCCTCACCTTTCTTGAGAAGCCCTTGCCGCCTGACAGCATCACTTGGTCCAGGCAGGCCAGGAAGTCCGAGTGGCACTCGCTGTCAAGCACACTCTTCCCACCAACGCAGTCGTCGTGCTGCTTACAGCAAGCATCAACCTCGTCACATGGCTCCTCGCCTGGGGTGTGACACCGCAGGGATAGTGTAGCAGCAGCAACAACAGAAGGACATTGGCTTGATGAGAGTGACAGCCAAGGCAACTGCTCTGCGCAGAGAGGGATGTATTCTGCTTCGCTACACTGTCTTGGGCCAGACCTGGCTGATGTGTGGCACTGATGGGATTTTGCAGTGCAGCATCTGCTTGCAGTGACTGCCGTTGAACAACAGCTGCGTCAGCAAATGCATAGCACAGCCTGTTGCATGTCATACACTGCTCACAGGAGGCGCAACAGCACCCAGCAGCATCTCTTTGCAGTGACTGCTGCCAAACAAGTATTGTTCCTTGCAGCAGGCGCAAAATGCCGCCACAAGCGGTGTTGGCACAACGGCTGCGTCAGCAGATGCATAGCACAGGCTGTTGCATACCATGCACTGCTTGCGTGCGTATGCAACAGCATCCCGCTGTTGTTCTCACCTGGGCAGGAAGCTGAACAATGACTGTCGTTGAACAGCAGCTGTGTCTGCAAATGCATAGCACAGCCTGTCGCATACCATACACTGCTTCCACTAGAAACCCTGGCAGGAGGCGCAACAGCACCGTGCTGTCCTCACCTGGGCAGCCGCCATGCCCGCTCCACAATACTTGCCATAGCGCAGAGCTATGGTGTCACAGTCCCGTTCGGCACACTCTTGGGAGCACTGCAGCCACCACCAAAAGGCAAATGCTTCGGTATACACAGTGTCTTGGATGATGAGACGATGTGACGACCACTGCAACCTCTGATGTGGGATCTATTCACTCACGGATGAGCGGGAAAGGTCAAACGTAGGCTTTGAGTCAGGGTCCTCAGCAGTAGCTGTGTTGACTGTGCATGCTGACAGTAGCGCCAAGACGAACACCAGCTGCTGTAGCGGCCGCAGAGCTGCTTGACTGGTCTGCTTGCAGGACCGGCTGCCTGCCTTTTGAACCATTGTGCTTGTGTTTACGTTCAGGTTCGCGGGGTGGTGCTTAGACAGTGGCTGGGTGCTGCAGTGGGCCTGCTAGTAATGGCAGCAGAACAGTAGCAGCAGCAACACCAGTGGCTTGGGCTGTTGCAACGGGTTTGTCAGGGGGAACGTACGTACAACTGCTTATAATTGGGTCCGTCACAAGGACGCCAGGTGCATGCTATGGAACAGAGTCAGCGTTGACATAGCAGCAGCAGCAGACCAGCAGACCTCTTATTCGGACATGGCACTTGTCATGTCACTTGAGCGCGGTCCGAACACTCAATTTCACCATTAGATCGCAGCATAAGCATTTGTTGATGTTAAAGCAATCGCTCATACCCAGACAAAGGATAAGATCTTGCTGCAAGGCTAGGCGCCCACCCACTGCGAAGTAGTTCTTCAGTTTGGCCCAGATGGCGATGCTGCAGCGATCTCAATTGATTAAGTCGTGCACATGCAACGTACACAGCAGCGTTGGTCTAGCGGTGCGTAGCCAGATGCGTCGGCGAGTAAGCACACCTGGCCCGCTCATGCCTGGTCAGAATCAGCTGGCTTGCATCCGTCCGATGCCCATTGGCTACGGTGAGTGATAAAGGCGCAAGCAGCGCATGCATGCTGCTTGCCAGGCATGCTGACTGTGTTCTGCTGCTACTGCTACTGCTGTCCTGCAGGCCAAGTGATGTCCAACACAGCAGCCCTTGAGCTCAGGCAAAAGGTGACATTTCTATGTGCAGTTGTTCTCAATGCTAACACAAGACTTCATGCACTGTGCAGCTAGCAGCTGGCATGCAATGCCTGGCAGCATCGCTCTGCTGCAGGGATTCTGACCTGTAAGGACGTGCAGCGTGCTCGTTTAGTGCCATGCATGCATCGTCAACCCAGTCAACACTCACATACCAGCAACTTGGTTGCCTGCTGCATGTCCTTGCAGACGGTGATGCAGTCCTTCCTGGGTGTTGGTGCGCCAGAGGCCATCTTGGTGGCTGTTGTGGCGCTGGTGGTGTTTGGTCCCAAGGGGCTAGCTGACGTGAGTTTTCTGTGCACTGGGTTGCACACCTCAGTATAAAACTTGCTATCGCGCGGTCAAACGCTAACATCATGTGACAGTTGATTCAACAAAGGCAGTTGCGGCGCAGTCTTGTGACGCTTGGTGCTGAGCAGGTACTTACTGGCAGCATCATGTGCACAAAATGTGTATGACATTCTTGCACTCTCCGTTGCTCACAGACATGCGGTCCCAGCTGCAAACACCACGCTGACTCCTGATGGCGATAGATGGCAAGCATTCGTTTGCAGGCAATTGATGGCGATTTGCTGATCTGACGCGTGCATGTGCTGCACTGCAGGCTGCCAAGAGCCTTGGCCAGACGCTGCGTGCGTTCCAGCCCACCATCCGGGAGGTGGTGGAGGTCTCACAGGAGATCAAGGGCACACTAGAACAGGTGAGGCAAGCTGGCAAGCTGTCAATAGACAGAATTCGTAGGCTGTGTCTGTGTGTATTGTCCAGGAAATCAGTATGGCTTGCTGGTCTCGTTGTGCCTGATGCGTAGGTTGCCTGTCAGCAGGCGTGCTGAGTTGTGTGCGTGCTTGCGGCAGCTGGCACATACCATGCGTTTCACCATGTCAAGATCAAAAGTACCTTTTGGTTTTATGAGCTCATCACTGGGCGCGTTGTTTCCCTCCTACAGGAGCTGGGCCTTGACGAAATCAGGCAGGCAGCAACGATGCGGCCAACCCCCAAGCCCATCCGCACAGACGACAGCACAACCAGCAGCAGCAGCAGCACACTTGCAGATGATACACCAAGCAGCAGCATGGCCGCCAGCAGCAGCAGCAGCAACCTGCAGCCGATCACAGAAGAGGTAGCAAAGCAGCTTGATCCAGAGATTGAGTTGAAGCGGGCCATGTCGGAGCAAGCAGCTTGGGGTGGGCAAATGCCAGATGCAACTGCGGCTGCAGCAGCAGCAGCACCGGCGCGGCAGCAGCAGCCGGCAGCAGCAGCAGCTGCGCCAGCAGGGCAGGTGCGCATTGTTGGCTTCAATGGTGCATTGTTGATCGTATAGATGCTGAACAGCAATGCGCGCTTCCTTGCAGTGGCAGTTGTCTTGCATTAGCAGTTGTCTTGAGTGCACGGCCGCCACCCCTGGTCGCAACGTGGGATGAAGCAGCGTCATTTTGGTAGAGTTGCTGGCCAAACAACACGACTGCTGCTGCTGCTGCTGCTGCTGCAGGACCTGAGCAAGCTGTCACTGTCGGAGCTTGAGGCTGAGCTGGCCAGGAGGAAGGCCCAGGCCTGAACCTTGCTAACAGCAGCAGCGCCAGGGACGGGCGACAAAAGCAGCATATGCTCGTCACAGAGTGGCAGTCGGGCATTGCAGCAGTATCACGTACGACGAGCTTGAGGCTGAGCTGGCCAGGAGGAAGAACGCACAGCAGGCCTGAACGTGGACGAGCGACAAAACAGAGATGCTCTGCGTCACAGAGTAGTAGTTGGGCATCATCGGCAGCAGTATCAATGTGTGACGACGTCCTCGGCCTGTTGCCATTGGAGATGAATGAGCGATTGAGAGGCATAGCAGGCTCGAGCAGCAGTGCTGCCAGTGGCACTGTGCTGCAGCAGGTTTTTGTCCGTCTCAGCTGCAAGGCTGTCTGCAGCACATTATGATGCTGCTGCCTTCGCCTGTGCAGGGAAAGCAGCACCACTCAAGCAGGAAAGCAAGCAAGCAGTGCAGCAGTCGATGAGTCTGGCTGCAGCGTTCCTTCTCAGGATGGCTTGGAGCATTGTGCATGGCACTAGTTCATCAGTACTACTGCCAAGTTGGCGCAGCCGGGCCATGCTGCCAGGGCACTGCAAGCAATCCAGTTGTCTAGCTGTGCTGTGCAAGCGTAAGCATTGTCTGCGCTGCTGCTGCATTGCCCGAAAGGAGAAGAGCTAGGCTGAATATAGCCACGCAGCAGCAACTGAGTTATCTGCTTTTGCATCTCTTCCATTTCAAGTGGGCTGTAGCGGAACATCGGCCGCAGAATCGGTTTGTCACCCTCGTAGGGTATCACCTCTACGTCCAACTCAATTTGCGAACCACCGAACGGAGGTTCATCTGTGAACACCTCTGGATAAGAAGAGACGATGTTTTGCACCTCCTCCGAAGAGAGAAGGTTGGCGTTTATTGGTGGATTGTCACCAGGCGTGTCACCAGCAGCAGCAGGAGTGGCTTCGCTACTGACTGCAGCTACAGTGACGTCCGGTTTCTTATCACGAACTACCACCATGCAATGCCAAGTACCAGGGCCGCTTCGCAAGATGCGATTGGCCTCAGCATAACCGATTATGTGTGGTGAGTCAGCAGTACTGTTGTCACCAGTATCGTTTGCATCGTCTTGTGCAGCAGCAGGAGAGCTGCGCACACTAGGCGTCATTTGAATGGTGTATTTACGTCCATTCTTATAAGCATGACAGCAGCTGTTTGGAAAATCCATCATAGCCTGCCTGTCATGAAGCCAAGCATCACCTAAGATCATGTCAAAAGTGTCTGGCATGTCAATGGCATAGAACAGCAGCGTGTCTGAAAGTGCAGCTATGCGAACTGTTAGCTTGCAACAGCTAGATGCATCAGCTGTACTCTGTAGCACTCCTACCACAGATATAGGCGTTGCAGCTGATGTCAGTTTGATGCCATTGATTGCACAGTATCGCTTGGATATGTAGTTGCCACCACTAGCACCAGTGTCAAATAGGGCCTTGGCTGGAGTACCTGCTACGTACACAACTGTTTGCATCGTGTGCCGCTTAGTAACAGCAGGTTCAGAGCTAGCAGAAGTGTTAGCAGCAGATGCCTCTGGCATTGGCACACCACTGTGTACAGGGTTGCATGCATCAGCTGTGCTAGGGTTCAGCTTTGGTGCATCATGCCACAAAGCAAACGTACATCTGCAGCGCACTGGCTTGTTTGTCGCAGGATTTGTAAACAATTGAGTACCTGTGCTGTACACATGCATGAGCTGCATTCCTTTGATTAAGTCAAGCTGATGAGCTGGCAGTTTGAAAGGCAGTAGCACACAAGCACCAGCTGATGGATTAGCTAGTTTGTACTTCCTATACAAGCCAAGGTAGTCAGCCAGCACTGCAGCAGGGCAATGGATCCAGAATATTCTGTTACCATGCTGAGCACCAGCAGCGCTGGGTTCCACACTGAAAGGGTGGTTAGGTGGCACAACAAAATCTGTGCACACAGCAGTATGCTTGTCAGCATATGCGTCTGTTGTACAAGGCTGCAGTAACTCAGCCTGAATGGTATCAAAAACAGCACCGCTGATAGGCAGGTGTGTTTCGTCTAATGTACTCTCAACAGCAGGCTGTGGAAGCCCCTGTGTGTCTACAGCAGCAGCAGACTCAGAGAGTCCCTGCTCAACAGCAGCAGTGTTCACAGGCTGTGAAACACTGGGCTGTGCTACATCTTCAGTAGAATCGAAGGCCAAGACGCCCGCGGGCATTGGAGTCGCACAAGGCAGGCTTACAGGGGCAGCAGCCACCTGAACTTGATCTTGAGCAGCGGCGGCAGCAGCCAGCTGAGCCTGGCGTAGTGCACAGGCATCTGCCGCAGTGAAGGCCTCACACAGGATTGCATCCTGTGGCGTTACTGTACCCACAAATGTAGGCAGCAGCGCAGACACGAGAGTGTGAGCATGTGTCTCAGCAACAGCTGGATCCGACAGGAATGTGTCTGGATGTGACAGACATGCTCTGAAAATTGCACTGCGTACAGCACGTGCAGTCACAACAGGTACAGTGGCAGTAGAGCTG
>CADDIJ020002332.1:0-118819 GCA_902809745.2 Tetradesmus lagerheimii | reverse complement strand
AACAGCTGAACTTGCCAGCTGATACAATCGATGCAACTGTTGTCCAGGGTAACATGCATTCGCTTGCGCATACGCTTGTTGTATGACGTTTCAGACGACATCGCACATGGCGGTGCATGTGCTGCTGTGCAAATTTTATCATGTGCTGTGCAGCGCTTCGCGGTCCCGCTGGGTGCATGATCCGCTTCGCAGTCCCGCTGGCTGCATGATGATGGTGGTGGTATATTAGCAAAGTGCCTGCACCATGCACATGCTTGTTGTATGCACTGCTCAACACAGCTGCCACTGCATAGCTGAACTTCAACTGTTGTGCATGGCTGGTCCATTCTGTCCTACAGGTGCCTGCGGCCAGCTGGTGATTCAGTTAATGGGCAGCTAGCAGGCGGCTGCAGCAGTGAAGCAGCTGGCAGCAGCAGCACTGGCGGCCTGAAGGATATAGAGCTGGTGGCATAGCGCCTGCAGCAGCATCAATGGTAGTATGATGGGTAGTCATGATGCCCTGAAGTTTTGGGTGGATAAATTCACCTGTGTTGCAACATCTTGGTGTCAATGTGTTATGCTATGGCTTGAATTGGTAATTCGATTTTGATGACTCGGACTCGGATTATGGTTTTGATGTCCACGGTATCAAATCCTGGTGTAGGGTGTGGGGTTGGTCCCATTTAAATCGCTTCCCCAATCTCTTCAAATGCAGCTTAAAGTCACTTATTGCGTGCTATGAATCATCATTATGCAAATGAGGTGTCCATGCCTTCACCCCTGGTTTGAGCCCTAGCACTGGTGCAGATGAGCAGCAGGGGCACAGCCATCTACTGATACTCAAAGTCCTGACGCCCTCCGACGGCAATATTGCAAAGGTCTCTATGTAAAAGAAGTAGCAGCACCCTACTAGGGGTCTGCTAGTAGCACAAAGGCACGCAGGCCCTGAATTGATTGTGCTTGGCCCCCTTATAAACATCAAGTATGCAGATTGAAGCAGAGGGGCTCTAGGCAGTGCACGCGACACGAGCAATCCGCTCTCTTACAAGAGCAACCCAGGTTGTGTTCACGAGGAAACAATTGATAGTGTGATCAGCGCACAGCTGAAATTGGTTTCTGGCAGGAGTTGCACACTGGCACGAGGCATGTAACGGTGCGAGCACAAATGCTGTCATCATCATCATCATCATCATCATCATCATCATCATCACTTCCACTACCGTCACTACCATCATCATCATCATCATCATCATCATCATCATCATCAAATTACCAGATCAAGCCATAGCATCAACGCCATCGGCCCCGTGCCCCCCCGGGGCGGAAGAAAGAGGGAGCACCGCTCCATTATGTTTGCAACTATTACGCACATCCCAAGCTTTCACAAGATACACAGCAATGCTCCTAGACACCAGTCGGCAAACCCCCAAATGCTGCAATGCTGATATGACCAATCCTATCCACCCCGCCTCACCGCCAGCAACACAACTTGGCGTGCCACAGCCGCCGGCAGCAACACTGCTGTTGATCACTGGCAGAACATTCTATTCCAGTGCAACAGCAAGCACGCGCACACAAAACCTGCGTCTAATCTAATAGCAAACAGTTTCTGTAGACTGTGCCTCGTCCAACCGTGACTCATGCACATGCTGTGGGGACTGGTAACACGCGAATCGCTTCATTCAGCCACGCCAAATTCAGTAAAGTCGCTTGAATGGCGTCACTGAAGTACAGCCGAAAAGCAATGGCGTTGATTGCGTCCAGAACAAAATCTGGCACCGTCAAGTGCAGCAACCAGACAGGCACCATCAGGACTTTGTGCAGGAAGAGGGAGGGCAAAATCGAGCTGGTGAAGGTCAGAGCTGCAAGATTGTCAACTATGGTGCTGCCTGACATCGTATGAGGTTTGTATAGGCCTGCCTGCCTTGACTTTGTGACGGCCACCACAGTGGCAGGTTGCATGGTGAGGTGTGTTGCGTTGACTGCCATCAGTTGGTCTCCAACTTTCAATGATGACATGGGCAGCATTTGAAGTGCGGCTTGGTTGTGTGTTCTGACCCATATGTAGTGCCCTGGTGTGGCCGTGAGATTGAAGCCTGTGTGGGTGTGCACTGTCAGGTAGTCAGACAGCATCTCCTCCTGGTGGCTGAACATCAGCACTTCTTGGTAAAACAGCCGATTACTGCTTAGCACAAGCACCTGCACAGCAGCAGCGCACAAATGCCAGCGCTTGGCGCAGCTGTCGTGGGCCTGCGGTGCTCAGCAACAAACATGCATGTGCTGTCTGTCAACAAGTCCTACCAGGTGACCACACAATGCCACTGTGCCGGGCGTGTCGTGCCAGCTTTGTGCTACACCTCACCAGGTGCAAGCTGTAGCTGATGGGCGATTCTTGGCATTGCGCAGTGCAGCTGTTCTGAAATAGTGTCAAAGGTTTCAAAGTCATGACAGACGTCACGTTAGTGGCTGTTAGGCACATCATTGCCCTGCAGATGGTCCTGCAAGAATGTTCACCTGGTCACCAATGCGCAGATCCTGCTTACTGATTGATCCGTCCAGGCCATGGCAGTTGCTGGGAAGCACCCTCCCTTTATTGCATTGCCAGCAAGGTTGTTGTCAGCAACATTGCCACCAAGGTTTTCCAGCCATGGACACTCCACATCAGACAGCCCACCCTTGTCTTCCTGCAATAAATCTGCAGGTCCTTTCAACCGCGAGGCAAACTCTGCGGAGAACCCATCAGAAGTACTCAACGTCAGTTTGGTCTGCACACAGTTTTCGGGTGTCCTGCAGCACAATCTCTTGACCAGACAAGTAGTTGAACGTTCCATACTGCGCTTCAAGTTGTGGGCCATCCCCAGCTGTCCCTTGAAAATCCACCACTGATGACTGTCCCCTGTCAGGCCTGACAGTAAAGATGCACTCGCCGCCTTGATAACAAGACAGACTGTACAGCTGCTGGTTCAGCTGACTGTAAAGGCCGTACTCGGCAGTGTTGCTGGATCCTTCATTGCCTGAGTTTATTGTGGCTATAAAGTCCAGTACAGGCCCAGTGCCAGTCATGATGGCATCTACAAGCTGGAACGAGGCACTCAAGTAGGCAGGATAGTCTTCTTTTCTGCACTTGCTCCCAGCTCCTGCAGTAAACCAGATTGACGGTTTGAAACAGCATGCCGACAACCATGCGCATGGTATGCAGTATGAGCTCAATCTACGAAACGAACTGAACCCATGCACTTCGACAAGTGCACAGCCTGGCATCCCCTTCCAAGCTGACGTCGAACTGATGTATGCCTGTTGCTCCCAAACTCGCCTGTGTATTGCTGCTCCCCGTGCCACACGTTTCCAATCTGCGCCCAAGTGCCAAAGTCGCTGCTTGACAGGCGGCGCCCATTCGGGCCTGCTGCTCTCGCGCTCCCAAACGGGCACTTCATAGGCGCGACTGCGCCTTTGTGTGAAATGCTTGCCACCGAAGGGAATCCCCGGGAAATGAAACCCTGCCAGCGCAACGTGCAGCTTTGCGCCTATGGTGGCCTCTGAAAAAGCAGCACAGGCAGGCAGCAACCTTGTTGGTAACGAGAGTTTGTACAATGCACGTAAGGCTGCCTACTATGGCAGCAAATGCTAGAGTGGTGACCACTGCAGCTGTGCTGACAACACGCCATGTGCTGTCGATGCAGCTGCTGTGTTTGTTGTTGTAGCCTACAACTGAGTGCTTCAAAGAGTCCAACCGCTATCAAGCTAGAGAGCTAACGTACAGCTTGCAGGTAGTTGCCAGATCTGCTGTACTGCAGAGGCTGTTCCGGAACAGCCATGCCACTCAAAGGAGCAGGAGCATTGCTCGACATGTACACTCACCAACCCCAGCATTGAAAACAACAGATGGCCCAGAGGTGCATCGGCTGCCGTCAAAGTCAACAACACTCTCCACGGATGTTTTGATGCCTAGCGTTGGCCCTCCTGCAGTTAGGGTGCGTGGCAGCATCAAGGTTTGTTGAAACACAATGACAGATTTCACACCCTCATTCATCATCTTACTGTTGACGATACACTGCAGTACTGCCAATCAACTGGCATGCTGCAGAATACAGCATTGCAAAATGCTGCGATACGAGTGTATGAGCTTCAGTACTACTCAGGGCAGTGAGCAGAGTATGCCACTGAGTGTGCACTGTAAGCACATCTGTATGCGTTCAATGGTCTTTGGACACTTACCTATGTAGTTGATAAGGGCAAAGGGCATAGGCGTCATCCAGAGGCGTACTGAGGAGGTGAGGCTGGCACTGTCTTTGTCGCGCAGCCTAGCAACACTGCCTGTAGTGCTGTAATATTTTGAGAGAGAGTAGTTACATGTGGGTCCAGTCACCATCTCAGATGGTATGAGCCACCCCAAAATGAGCACAATGTCAACGCATGACGAAAGAAGATGAGCACACAATGTAGCCCATTGAGGCCATCCGTTGAGCACAGGGTCTCTCCAGATTGAGCATAAGATTATATCTGCGGTGTGTCAGTGACACACCCCAATCAGCCAACAGCATGTGCTGAAGAAGCACACCAACCAAAAAGCATGTTGTCAAGATCACACAGCCAGAGAGATAGGCAGGGCAACTAAGGCGGCATAAAGGCGGCAGCAAACCAATAATGTGACAGGATGCATGTGTAACTCGTCAAGTAACCTAAACTCATCACGGGCTAGGAGCAACAGCGTCTAAGGCGTCATCTACAGGGACATAACCCTCAGGCTGAATTGGCACACTTTGATGGTCAGGGGACAACCCCAGCAACACTGAGCGATACAACCACATCTGATAAACCACCACAGCCAAGCCCTCTTGATCCTCACAGTCTAGAATGCGCGGCACCAACTCGTTAGCATAGCGATCTACAGTACCCGCAGGATAGAACACACTAGGGCAGGCACCGCGCAAGTGGTCATATGCAGGGCATTCTAGCAGAAAGTGTTTGAGATCCTCCACATTGTCATAGGTCCCAGTCCGGGCGTGCACGCGTGTGCGCCAAACTGCTCGGCTAGCTGCAACAGGATTAGCACACGAGCACAGTCTACACAACCGCTGCTGCCTGGGCACCCGAGGGCGGGCATGTCTACCCAGCTGCACCTCCAACTGTGCAGCCCCAGTGCGAAGCCGTGCAAGGCACTGCAACACCCGGAACGGCAAGCATAATTGCATGTATTGAGGTTGTGTGTTGCGGTCAAAAGCAGCATCAGCCTCCATAGGATGCACCCAGGCAGCATGTGTGCACATAGTAACATGATTGCTTGGTGCTGTTCTTGGGTCAGCATCCTCCGCACCTGCATCGGCCCACCCCTGCTTAACCAAGCGTGCAAGGGCAGCAGACACGGCTGTAGCATGGAACTCAAGCCCACATACACTTGCAGCCGTCACCCCAGGCCCACGCCATGCAGCCTGCTGTATAACACCAAGGCGTTGCATAGTGTGCAGCAGATAGTATGTCCAGCAAGTTTTGCAACCACTCAATGCTAACTCCACATCCGACACCCACGCAACCCGCGCAAGACGATCAACGGGCATGGCCCTAAGGCGTTCCCACCAGCGCGCCGCCAGCACAACCCAATGGTGCTGAACAGGCGAGCGGTGAAGATCGCGCATCAGCACATCAATGCTGGAGCGTTGCCCAGCCCCAGTCATGTAGCGAAGGAATGACACATGCACCTTGTCAGCTGCAGACATGCGCCACCCTGTGCGCCTGAACAAGCCTGTATGGCACAACTCGGGGCCCCACACATGAGATGCGTATGACATAACAGGCTCAACCATGATGTCAAACATGCGGCACTTCATGTCGTATTGTGTGATGCGTTGCTTACGGAAGCGGCCCAAGAGGGTATGCATGGCCTTGAGCCCAGACGCTGCCAAAGCATCAACTGCCGGCTGCAGACCTTTGGTCTCATGCAACACTGCACCAAGGTATGTGTAGCTGCTCTGAATGCTCAGGGGCTGACCAGCATACGTGAACGCAGTTGAGCGCGGGCGTGGCACACGTTTGCCACGGAACACCACCACACACGTCTTCTTAGGCTGCATGTTGACTTCCATGCCAGTGATCTCACAAAACAACTGCAAGCAATCCAACAAGCATTGCGCGTCTGCCGGCGACTCAGCAATCAAGCAGCCGTCATCCGCATAGAGCAAATCAGGCACATGAAGAGAGCCAACCTTGGGTCCAAGAGGAGCAGAAGCCCCACCTGGAACAGGCTTGCCTCTAATTGTGATCAACTCGTGCAGCATCTCAATAAACAACCCAAACAGCAGCGGGCTCAGCTCACTTCCTTGCTTAGTACCAAGGCACGTATCAATAGGGTCACCCAATTTGCCATTCACAGACACCTGTAGCTGGATGGTGTCATATAGACGCTCCAATAGAGACAAGAAGCGGCCATGGATGCCAAGCTGCCTGCAACGTGCCAACAACAAGTCTCTAGGAACCGTGTCAAAAGCTTTCTTAAAATCTATGAACACAACATACAACTTCTTACGCTGGTGGCGGGCCCTGTTAATGAGATGCGTAAGGGTGAACAACGCATCAATTGTGCCATGTTCTTTGCGAAAACCACACTGTGTAACAGCACGCACACCTAGGCTCTCCATAGTTGGGTCTAGGCGGAGGTGCATGAGGCGGTCAACCACACGACTATAAATGCTAGACACACTAATGCCTCTATACATGTCCCTGTTGTTGGGCTCACTAGCCTGCCCTGATTTGGGCACCGGAATCAGCTTGCACAATTGCAGAACACGCGGCCACGTTGTTGGGGTGATGTTAGCTGCAGTAATCTGCCGCACCACCCATGCCACACAACGCAGCAGCGGCTCAAAGACGTAGCCCTGGCGGCGAGGTGCATCACCAGGTCCAGAGGTTGAGCGCGGCTGGCCAGGCGCACCATCAGCTAGAGCCTCATGCACTTCCTCAGCAGGGAAGCGCAGCAACTCACATGTCAAGTTTTGCAAGTCTGCCGCTTTGCCAGATGGCAGGGAGCACATCACATATATCAGAGACAGATATCAGGGGCATGCCAGTTAAGCACAGTCACGCATGCTGCTGATCGCACACAAGACCGTGCCGCATGCGCAGTGAGAGACCAGCAATCACCTTGTGATGTTCAAGTCCATGCTTGCTTTGAAAGCCATGTCACCTTCCAAGATCACAGATGCCTTTTGTAATTTGCCGCCCAGGATGCTCAGGTGGGCAGTCAGGGTCACCCCAACATGAGCATAGCAACTCTTGCAAGTACCCTGCACTTCTGTGATGTATCCAGAGTTGATAGCAGCTGCAGCAGCGGCTTCCGTTATGTTCTTTTTGGGTTTTGCTGTGGCCCCGAACACATGTCCAAAATCAAATTGGCAGAGCTCTTTCTTGCTGTTGCCGTCATAGTTGAAGTTCAGCAAGTCAAACTGTGCCTCTGCTGTCGCGTCAACTGGTACGTTGAGCAGCAATTTTCCTGCTATCTCCACAATGTTGACAGCTGTATCAACCACACTGCTCAGTACACGAATGCCAGAATGCACCACTTCCAAGAACTTTCTCACAAGACCCTGCCCGTGCAGCTTGCGGCCATGCAGCAGTGGCATGCTTGGCTCCAAATCCTGGTCTGGCTTATATGCAGCAAAGGAAGACATCTCAGCTGGTGTCGGCTGCCGCACTATTTGATCTTGTGGGAGGGCTGTCACCAAAAGGTTCAACGATGCCGTGTGGAACACGTCAGTCAATGAAGCAACCAGGGCAGGCACCACCACGCTCACCCCTGAACGCATGCCAGGGCCCGTGGCTTTGTACAAGTGCAGATCGTCCTGCATGCAGCAGCGCCCACAGCCTTCTGCAGCTGCATCTAGATCTGTTGCACAGTGTTTGCCCAGACCCCGACATATCGGCGTATGCGCCCTACATCTAGACCAATGCAGCTGCGTGCACACAGCAATGGCACTGGCCTGTTTTGGTGGCTGATGCAGCACCCACTGCACAGGTGGCGCAGCTCTGCTGAGTGGACCTCCACTAACAGAATGCAACCTACACTATAGATTTGCAGTGCACTGCGGCGCATGTGTGGTACAGGCTGTGAATCAGGACTGTACTATACTCCGTGTGGCACACGTGCCTAGTAGCAGTGCCACTAGCGGCTACATAGACAACATGACAAACACGATGTGATATGCCGGCGCATTCCAATCACCTGAGAGCAAATGTTTCTGTCGCAGGAGAAGTGTGTGCTGTGACCTGCGTGGATGATGTGTCCAACTATGGAGTTGGAGCTCCAGTCTGATGCGAACTGCTCATTCTCAAAAGTCAAGTGAATGGCTCTAGAATCTTTGGCTTTTCCTGTTAAGCATGAAAAGGCAGTGGCAGCCAGCTGTTCAAACACTATAAGTCTGCACTGGCAGAAGAGCTTGCACTCTGCAAATGGGTGAAAACCTCTGCTGTGCACACTCTCAGAAAAAAATGTTCAATGCTGCCATGACGGTACCATGCAGGCTGGCGCTTTCGCTTCTGCACGCCAGCGTTGAAGCAACAACGCAAACTATGATGCCTGGGACTAATGTCCATGCTCAGTGGAGTAAGCATTGGCACTTCATGTCTCACCAGGCAAGACATCCGCCTGCTGCAGGCCTGGCACAGAGTCCAGACAGAAGGTGTCCACATCTGCATGCTGGCCAGTGCTGTAGGACATCGACAGCTACCGGCCCTCATCATCTTTCCACAAAACAGCATGGCTGGCTGTTCTAGCAACATGATCAACGGTGTGATAGGCTGGGTCTTTCAGCTCGGCAAGCAGTGAGCGCGGTAAGAAGTGAATACCCCCTGCTGCAAAGGCCTACTGGCATACGACCAGCGTCAAGACAGTTACAAACCGCATCTCGAGTTTAATGAATCGAAGTTAATTCGTTTGACGGAGCTATTCAAGCCTGTAGCGATGGTAATATCTATGGTGTGCGATCATTGTCGTACCGGTGAAACCATACCGGAACCTGACAGGAATTGGCGAGTTTCCATTCAGGCACGTGCGTCTGCTGTGTCAGCAAAGCACACATCTGCAGTCAATGCTGCCGACGCTTCAGATTCCTGAGCCTAAGTTTGCCGCCAATTCGCTCAGGCGAACTGAACAGTCACGACCCCTACTAGGCCAGCTGGCGTTTCTAACGCGTCGCAAAACGAAAAGTTTCTCTGTAAAATAAAATGTTCAGTGCAACCATGGTCAGTGGACCCACACGCCTTGGGTGAAACCCACAATCTCAGTGGCGCAGTGCAACATGCATATCATATCAGATATGTTGTGATATGCTACAGCGCAGAACAGCACTGCAGTAAACTAGTGCCACTCACCACTGGTGGTACCAGTCAGTGGTGGTCACAGTGGCCTGCACGCACAGCAACAGCTACATTCCCTACAGCCAAAGCACCCGGTCAGGCTGAGGGTGGTTGCCAAAGGAACTTGAAGTTGCTCATCACATTGAGGTAAAGATCAACACCCTACAACACACCACCAGCGACTAGAAATATCAGCACACATAATGTACATACAATATGATAGACATTGTCAGACTCCCGCAGCTTGCTGCACATGTGTTGTACAACGATTGGTGTACAATGTCAAGGCCAGCTTCCTCATGCCTGTGTAAAGAAGTTAGCGGTACTGGAAAAGGCAGCATGCACAGCAGGCAAAACTGTCCCATCCTGCCTCCCTCATTGTGCAACCCAATGCTGTGTGGCGCCACCGCTTAACATGCATGCCACTGCGACAGAGCCGCAGTCCCACTGTGGCACACCAGCGCAGCCGTGAGGCGCTCATCCCCTTATAAATTCGCCACACTGCACGCATTGCCACTGGAGCCCGCCTGCGGTTCATAGGCTACCCAAAAGCATGGTAAACGAAAACTCACAGCATCCTGCAGCACCAATGCACAGCCGTACGCTGTCTTGTGTGCCACACCTGCTCCTGCCTGCACGGACTGCGACTGCCGCCCTGACACTTCTGCCCTATGAGGCGGCTGCTGATGTACTGCCGATGCCGCAGCTGCCATCATATAACTATAGTTACAGGCCTGCCTTGCCCTCAATCCAGCGCTGCACAGGTGCTGTGCGGATGGGCCCGGCTGTGGTGCCCTCCCATGCCAGGTCTTGAGCTGCGGCAGTCAGCAAGAGCCAGTGCACCAGTTAGTAAGTGAGTGACTCCCCAAGTGCTCTGTACCACAGGCGTCCATGGCTGCCTTGCTGTCGCCTCCCGCCTGGTATCGACAACAAACCAACAAACCCAATGAAACAACACAGCTTGATGCAGCGACCTATTCAAAACCACAGCAGGCACCCACCAAATTCCATGGCCGCCTTGATGTCCCCTCCCGCCTTGTCATAACACACAAACCCAAACCCAAACCCAATACATAACACAGCTTGACGCAGCGACCAAATCAAACAAGAAAGCAAGCCACCCACCAAACGCCTCCATGGCTGCCTTGATGTCCCCTCCCGCTTCCAACACGTCGAACCCAAAGAAAAGGCAGCTCAATACAGCGGCCAGAAGAATCACAACACAGCAGGCACCCACCAAACGCCTCCATGGCTGCCTTGATGTCCCCCCCTGCCTCGTCCAGGTAGAACTTGGCTGTGTCGCTGTCAACACGCAGGCTGCGGCCCAGCAGCTGGCACAGCTTTGCCTCAAGCGCGTCAAGCTGCAGCAGAAACAACAGGAGCAGATTGCAATCTCTGAGATCTTGAAGATAATGCAAGTGCGCTCAAGCTGACAGAAGAGTATGATCAGTGTGCATACAATCAGACGCTTATGTACTACAGAAGCCTCATAGTAGTTGTATACATACCGCTCCGACCTGATCTCAGTGTGTGTTCTGCAGTCAGCAGCCGTCAATCGCACGTACCTTGAATGGGCTCTGCCCTGTGCCACCCTGGCCCTGTGGGTGCACATGCTGCTGCTGCTCTTCTGCCGCTGCCGCGCTGCTGCCCTCCTGCTGCTGGTGCAGGCTCCAGCGCAGCACTGCAAACTGGCGCTTGGACAGGGGGCAGAAGGCAAAGCTGACCAGCTGACCCTGCAGCTGCTCGCGGCTGGCCACTGCATGACGGCAACAACAATGTACTCAGAAAACTTACAAAACGTTCAAGTCAAGATTGCAGGATACAGTGCACAAGGGGCTTCACCCAGAGGCGGCGGCGAAGGTTGATGCAGCATAGTAACCATGCTGTAGAGACCAGGCGACTCCACAACATCAATGCACACAGCGTGGCATCTGGCTTGTGGCAGAAAGCTGCAGGCACGCAAGACATCCCTTTATACGCAAACCAAACATGGGAGGGGTGCTGCAGCTCCACCTGCTGTGTGTCAAGAACATTGTGCTGTCATGATACGCATGCTATCGCTGCCAATGTTGCCGCTAAGGACAAATCAATACCCAGCCGGGCTCACCTGGTATGAAGAGGTGTGTGCGTGAGTGCAGTGAGTGGTCAGTCATGAGGTTGTTCACACGCTTCAGCCCAGGCACGTCAATGCCGTGCCGCACTGCCAGCATCTGCAACGAGTCAGTGCGCAGCACCACATGCTGCCGCACAAAGCTCGACAACCCAGCAGTCTGCAGGCAGATGAGCAAACAAACCAGCAGCAGCCGCAGCAGCAGACCACTTGTGAGCGACCACCTCTGCTGTTATGTCTGCTGGTTGCTGGTCCAGGCCTCACGTCACTGGCTACATGCGCTTATCCTGCTGGTCGCAGTGCAGCTTAGCGTCGCAGCTGCTGGCTGTGCAAGACGCTTTCAAAGTGCCGCGCGGCAACTCAACACACCCGCACAGTGTGTAGGGGCCCAGCACATATACAGCAAGCCCTCAATGCGTTGCTGCTGGTGACCGGGGCTGTTGCACGCACTTGCGCGATCACAAGCAGCTACACTGGTCGCACTGTCTCTGGCTGCTATGGTGGGTGCAGGCCTACATGCATTCTATAGAATATAGCTATGCACCCTCATGCACATAATGGGCACAAAATGCAGCGTTGTACTGCTGAAAGCTGCCGCCGCGCACCTTAAAAAGCTGCAGCTACTTAAAAGCAATGTAACATGTGTTGTTCATGTGACCGGCTACAGCTACTGGAGTGCAGTTCTCTGTCGCACCTCAAAGAACTGCAGCTGCCTTGGCTGGCCATGCACGCCCAGCAGCTGCCAGTGGCGGATGAAGGACGCCTTGCGCACCTGCACAGGGCGCAGAGCAGCACAGCTCAGCACAGCACAAAAGGTGACATGTACAAGTAGCATCACATGGCGAGCTCTGTCTCCCAGGCCACATCAGTGGCGGTGTACTTGCTGAGCACGCTGTTGCTTTATGATTGTATTGCTGCTCGTCGCCATATACATGCCGGTGGGCCAGCAATGCTGTGTAGTGACGTTGTCAGCGAGCTGTACCATGTGATGCACATGTGGCCCATATGCACGCATGGTGATGGGTTGCTTGCTGCAACCTGGCCACTGTCAGCATTGCGCGGAGCCGAGCTTCAGCATAGTGTCACAAACATACAAAGCCCCAACACGGCTGCGCTGGACACTATAACAACAGCCATACACATGGGTGTGGGTGCATGGTGAGACAGCAAGCATGGTGCTTGCTTATGCAGCTCACCTGCAAGTCACTCGCCACTTGCTGCCAAAGCTTGCAGGTGCACCTCGCCTTAGCCAGCATACGAGGCTCTAGCAGCTCGAACACCATGCCCAGTACCCCGTCAATGTCCAGCACTGGTTGAGAGCATTGCTGCTGCTGGTGGTACTGCTGCTCCTGCTGCTTTATAGCAGGATCATGTCGCCCAATCTGAACATGAGTGCATGGCCCTCCGTCAATTGCAGTGCTGCTTTCAAGGGGCATACTTCGGACTTGCCGAGTGAGTGTCGAGTGCGGTTGCAATAGGACAAGCTCGTAAGCAACGCTGCAAACACAAGAACCGATATCATCACCTTAATGAGACAGAGCTGCTGCAATCACTGACTGAGCAGCGCTATGCGAGACAACGCTAAAGCCTGGCAGTGTACAGGATGTCTCAAAAGTTTTGAAAACGGAATGAGAGCTGTGCCACTTGAGAAGAAGAGGGGTTACAGGGTGTGTTCAAGCGGCTACGCCGCAACGGACACCAGCTAGAAAAAGGATGCTACGAACAGCTCAGCTCAGACTGTCACTCAAAAGGAGGCTGAACCCCAGAAAAACAGCCCCTGTGTGAGAGGCATGACATTTGGTGTGCAAGCACAACCGTCTTTCTCATCACACGCAATGTTGGTGTATCAGAGGGTATCTGATCATGAAAGCAGTAGTCTAAGCAGTGTCAGTGACAGCAATCTATACAGAGGTGCCACCGCTGCCAGCGGAGGTGCCTGGCAGCTAGGCTTAGTAGCAGTGGCGCAGTGTGGAGGTTTGGGAAGTGAACATTTGGCGCGTGGTTATGTCAGGTGGTGGTGTCTTTTGAGATGCCGCAACTTTTGAGGAGTGGTTGATATGGATGATCTCTGGTGCAACTAGCATCGCATCCATTGTGTTGTGCCATTGGATTGCGCTCATGTTGGCTTTAGCCAGTTTACTCCCGCTTTTATGGTGTTTCAAAGCACACTTTTAGGTGTGCCAGCTTATGCCTTGTACAATCCTGATCGAGAGACTAGGACTATTTTGGCTTCAAAGTTGCTTCAATCTCCCTTTTTGGCGCAAGATTGCGTTCACTTTGTGTGGTGCATGCCATCTGAGATGGCGAACGGCCTACGTGTAACTTCCACTCTCTAAAAAATTTTTGCAGTACAGGCGGCGGGCTGAGCTCGGGCGTCTAACACTAGCTCAAGAAAAGCAGGTCGGACTCAAGGCAGCTGATGGAATATGCAAGCAGAGGGCCGACCAGCTGCTGAGGGTGTGACATCTCTGCATTCCAGCAGTTATGCAGTGACCCACAACATCCACCCAAAAAAAGGACTGGCTGCCTCTGGCGGAGATGGTTGTTGAGCATGAATAAAAGCAAGCAAATACATGCATACACAGGCTGTCATCTGCGAACCACACGTAAGCCATTGCCGCACAACACTGTGTGCCAAGCAATGAACGGCTGACACGTGAGCAGTTGAATCCTATGCCGACGAGGTACCCGGGCCGTAGCAGCAAAGTCAGCAAGTGCATCCCAGAAACACCCAACAGCCGCTCGCACTGCTACTTGTTCTACCAGCACGGGGATAGTCAACTGATGAGACACCGCCCAAGCCACCTTGCGGCCATGCTCAAACGCATGTATAACTGCCAAACAGACCATATCCCACACTAGCCGATGCATGTCACGGTGAGGGGCACATGCCAACCACAAGGCGCTGCACGGCAGGCTTGCACCTGCCGCCAACAAGTTGAATGCATGCAGCTGACTTTCCACCTCTGTGCGTACAGCAACCGCAACAGGACATGTCCAGAAATGATGCTCCACACCCGGCCCAACCACTGAACAAGCTGCACAACCCGTGGCCAGCTGCATCCGCTGCGCTGTAGGGAAGGCATTCAAGGCCAGGCGCCACGCAGCCTCTTTGTATGTGTTAGCCACCCTAACACCCCACCAACGAGACAGCACCAACCGCACAGCTGGCAGCTGGGTGCCCGCTGGGAGGCTATCCAGAGTCCTAACACTATCCAAATAAGCCGCATGACGGGGAGCAATAGCATCAAGTGCACGCAAACGTTGTAGCTTCGTAGCTAAGGCAACCGTCAGGTCAGCCAACCGAATAACGGCATTGGCATCGCCGCCTGGTCGCTGCCAGCCCAAATCAGCACACAACGATTCACGCGCCAATAAAAGGTCATCAGGGGTAATAGAAGAGAGTTGCGCAATGCTCATACCAGCAGCACGAGCTGATATCAGGTGAACACGCGCAGCAGTCACCCACAGTTGAGGAACCAGCTGCAACAGCGCTTGCACATGCTGAACAGCCAGCTGCCTATCAGCATATTGTGCCCTGCTGTTAAGCCAGGGGCCCCAAATATCACGCTCGTACGCTGTCCGCTGAGCTAACAGCCCAGGCAAGGCACGCACTCGTGCCAGCTCTGACGAGAGCAGCACTGCCTGACCAAGAGACTGCAGCTTTGGCAGCTGTAACAGACCACAAGCAGCCACACTCTCAAGACCAACAACAACCCTCCGCTGTTGATCAAACCACTGCCAATCTTGTGGCACAGTGAAAATAGGATTTGCCCACAACGGTGCGTGCCAACACAGAGCATCCACATCCAATGCGTTGGCGCCAACATGGCGGAGGGGGGGCAGGGCCCGCAGCCCCAGTGCCAGCGCACGCAGCGCTGAAGGCAGGCATGAATCCGCAGGAGCAGAAGGAAACAAAATATGACGTCTACACAGCATCAGACCCCAAGGGCTGGTGCTAGCAGCACGCGTGAAAGGCTCAGTAGCTGCTGCCCACCGTGGCCATAACTCGCGAGCCACGGCTACCCAAGGTGCAGTGCCACCTTGCAAGAAAGGCAACGCTTCACATGCCCACCGCGACAGCAGGTGGTGCTGGATTGGCAGCAGGCCAAATCCTCCACACTTCGGATGCGCTGACAAACAATCCACTGGAACATCAGGAGCCCTTCGCAAATCGTCGTCAGGCCCCAAACCAGCATCCACAAGCGCTGCTGCCCATTTAGTGAGTTTTGCTGCCACATCAGCAGGCACGTGACCAGCAAACTGAGCTGCATACAACAGGGTTGATAAAGCATAAGCATTAGCGGCAAAGGCTCTTCCAAAAGCTGACAGTTTTGAGATGCGGCTGATGTTCTGCATGCGGTGCCGCACACTCGTCAATCTGCCATCCCAGTCAACGCTGCTCTTGCCACATTGATCAAAGAACACGCCCAATGACTTTGCCTTAGCCACAATTTGCATAGTGCCCACCGCAAGCGCAGCCCCACCTGGCGCAGCAGCCTGAGCTTGCTGTTGCCCGATATGCAATAAACGCGTTTTGGTAGGGTTGAGGCATTGGCCGGAGGCCTTAGCAAAATCTGTCATGCATGACATGAATGTGGGGACATCAGCTAGCGAGAGCAGAAACACCTCAGCATCATCAGCATACTGCGCTGCCGCAAGCTGCTGGCTAGCTGCAACAATACCAATGCCTCGCTGCTTCAAAAAACATAACAAAGCTTGCCCCACAAACAGGTACAACAGAGGGGCCAAGGGACAGCCCTGGCGCACCCCAGCATCACAGCGATAAAACGGGCTGCAAAATCCATTCACTGTAGCACACGTGTACGTATCAGACAACAACACTCGCATCCAGCTCACAAAACCATCCCCTATGCCAAGAGCTGCTGCTACCTCATACAACAAAGATCTATCAACAGTATCGTAAGGCAAAATCCGTGAACACAACCACCGCCATGCGTTGCTCCTCATGCAGCAGCGCAGGCAGAAACTGCAGCAACCGAATGCTGTCCCCAATGTGCCTATGCTGCAGAAACGCCGATTGCACTGGGTGCACGACCTCCCCTGCAACCGCAAGCAAGCGATCAGCCAAGATCTTTGCCAGCACTCTATAGTCATAGTTCAACAATTGAATTGGCCGAAATGCAGCTGGGTCAGCTGCGTCACCACCAGGCTTCAAGATAGGCAAGATGACACCATCAAGAAAACCATCTGGAACACGCTGCGTTGCGCCAACAGCTGAATACAAAGCCGCCAATAAAGGCGCAAACTGTACACGATCTTGTCTAAAGAACTCCCCAGGGATTCCATCTAGACCAGGTGCCTTCCCAGGGGCAGTGTGAGATATAGCTGTTATCACCTCCTCTACCGTTACCGCAGTGTCACCGAGTCGGACTGCTGCTGCTGCATCCAACCGCTGAGAGTGCTGCGTCACCGCTTGCAAGACTGCTTGGCGGCCCGTCTGCTGCACCTGCGGTGCCACAGTAAGG
Organism: Tetradesmus lagerheimii; assembly: GCA_902809745.2. NCBI lineage: Eukaryota > Viridiplantae > Chlorophyta > Chlorophyceae > Sphaeropleales > Scenedesmaceae > Tetradesmus > Tetradesmus lagerheimii. The sequence continues at coordinate 101,896 of CADDIJ020002332.1, read as the reverse complement.
GCGGCATACCGGCTACCTATGATGCGGGCCAGACTCACACCATCGCGCACCAGATGACCACTGCCTGGTGCGTGCAGACCTGAGATGAAAGTAGCTCCTTTGGGGGGTTTTAGGATCCGCGTCATGGCAGGGCCAGGCCGCTCGCCTTGATGCACCCACTGCTGGCGGCGGCGCTGGCGCTGCAGCTCTTCTTGCTGCTGCTGCAGCTCAGCCAGCTGCGTCCTAGCGTGTACCACAGACGCCAGGGTAGCTGGCAGCGCCGCAGTGCTGCAGGTCTCAAGCTGCACATGCGCTGCCAGTACGGCTGTAACTGCTGCTGCATGCTGTGCTGCTGGCGGCTGTGCTGTTTGCAGCTGCTTGGCTTGGCGGTTGAGCTCCACGATCTTTGCTGCCAACTGCTGTTTGAAGGCTGGCCACCACTGCGTAACAACAGCTGTCGCATCTGCTGGGGGCTGCTGAGAGACCAGCCACTGCTGCATGGCTGACCTGCAGGCAGCTGCTGCTTGGAAGGACAAACGCAGCCGCCGTAAGCCAGGCCCCAGCACGCCTGGCCCGCGCGGCTGTAGCTGTGCCATAACAAGCGAATGGTCGCTGAGAGCTGCCCATTTATCTTCATGGCGGCAAGCCACCAGCTGCGGCTTCAGAGTGGCCGAGCAATATATTCTATCAATACGTGACGCTGCATCTGCTCTGACATATGTAAAAGCCATGCGCGCAGGGTGCCTGTCGCGCCAGGCATCACACAGGCCCGGAAGATGCTGCGTCCATGCTGCGGCTGGTATAGTGTCCCGCGACAGAGGATGCTGCTGCTGCTGCTGCTGTTGCTGCGGTGGTTGTGGGTTCTGCTGCTGTTGCTGTTGCTGCTGCTGTGCTGCATCCACCCTGTGTCTGCGGTCTAATGTAGTATCTGGGACAAAGTTAAAATCGCCTAAAACCATGAGACCTGTGGTGGGGTGCTGCTGGTGATGCTGGTATATCTCACGCAGCGGGCCACTGATGATAGCTGCATTTGCTGCATGGTCGGATGCATGCATGTACACAGCCACCACATTCAACTGCTGTCCTGCCCACTCTAGCGGTACCTGCAGCAGCCGACCTTGTGCAGGGCCCTGCACCGGAGCAGACTCCTGTCCGCGCACCTGAAGAGCCCCACTGCCCAGCAGACTGCTGCGTACAATGATTGCAACGCCAGCTCTAGTGCGTGAGCTGTGCCAAAAAAAAAGAAGAGGTTTGTTACAGGGGTGGGCAAGCTATCGCCCTAGAGCGAGTCACTTGCCCCTCTTTCAGCTCACATATCATGAGAACCCGATAGCAAGCCACAAGATTCAACCAAAGTAAAACTCCAGAGGCATCGTGCAGCCCCTACCTCCCCATAAACCAACAAGTACATGCAGTGCAGCATGTGCGAAGTGCAGCACGAAAAGCAGCAGGGTGCTTAAAGCACAGGGCACAAAACGCACAGGGGAAGGCAGGCATGGTCCAAACAGCAAGCGGGATGCACAATGGTGCTGCTTACCATAGGTGTTTGCCACGAAGAAGAAGAGGGGTTACACGGTGTGCACAGGCAACTACGTTGCAACGAACACCCGAAAATCTGGAACGTCGCAGATGACTCAGCAAAACAGGCTGTCACTCAAGGAGACTCACCCCAGAAAGTCTCTCTGTGTGTGTAACTTGACATATGGCCTTGCAGGCAAAGCCGTCAGTCACAGCACACGCAGTGTTGATGCTAAACAAAGGCAACAAAGGACTAGTGTAAACAGTGTCAGTGACAGCAAGCTGCACTTTATGCAGTGTAGCGGGCGGGCTGAATCCACAGAACATCACCCACCAGCAGCAACACAGCCTGGCAGGCGGCGGTCTGAGGCGACAAACTAGGGAGAGAGAGCAGAGGACAAGCCAGCTGCTGCAAGGGCCGCACAACTACATTTTGCAGCAGCGACACGGCAACTCACAGCTCCTGCAAAGCAAGACGGCTAGCTCTGGCGTGTCAGAAGTTCACAGAGAAAGCACGTACACACAGTGAGAAGAAGGCCATCACCGCCGCACCACACACAAACCATTGCCACGCAACACAGTATGCCAGGCAATAAAAGGCTGTTGTGTGAGCAGCCGATTTCTATACCGTGACGGCACCCTAGCCGTAACAGCAAAGTCCGCAAGTGCATCCCAAAAAGCACCTACTGCTGCTCTCACAGCCACTTGCTCCACCAGCTGGGGTACCCCAAGGTCACTTGACACAGCCCACGCTGCCCTGCGGCCTTTCTCAAAAGCATGCACTGCTGCAAGACAGACCATGTCCCACACCAACCGATGGACAGCGTTATGAGGGGGGCACGCCAACCATATAGCTCGGCACGGCAGTACAGCACCTGCCGGCAACAAGTTGAACGCCCTTAGTTGACTTTCCACCTCACGCCGCACCGCCATAGCAACAGGACATGTCCAAAAATGATGCTCCACCCCAGGCCCTGCAGCAGAACATGCTGCACACGCAGCAGTAGTCTGCATACGTTGAGCAGTAGGGAATGCATCCAAAGCCACGTAGTAGAGAGTAACCGTTAATCGATGCTGCCCACATACGAGATACATGTGCTGAGCAGCATCTGATCATGTGCTGTTTTGGCTAAGTGGGAACGTGCCAGCGTGGTGTCCGGGAGGTTGCGGGTTCAAGTCGGGGTGTGGTCAAATACAGTTCCGCGCGCGTGTGAATAGCCTTAGCCTTAGCCGCATGACGCATGACGCCAAAAAGCACTTGATTGGGCTCTGTTCTTGTTTTGCAGGGGTGCTGCTGTGCTGCCAGGGCTGTATTGTGGTCTGTGCATGCCCTAGCATGCCTTCCTGGTGCCTGCTGGTCAACAGATGCTGCCTGTATCACAGCAGTGCCTTCTGAAGCTGTTCATGTGTGCTGCTGTGGTTGGTCTGGCATGCAAAGCTACAGGTGTGGGCCTTGGTGTCATGGCATTGGGTTTTGCAGGCTGGCTGCACCTGGTGCTGGGCCAATGTGTGTGCTTTCTGGGATTTGCTGCACCCACTAAAAAGCAGTGAAAAGCAGCAGTTTTTTTCTAAGTCCACCTGGAGGCAGATTCTAGTGATGGCATGCTCCAAACCTGAGTTGCAGTGCCTGAAACTGCAGGGTTGAGGGCAGCAGTCATGTAACTGCCATTGTGTGGCTGTGCTGCTGTGATTCCAAGCAACATACATCTGTTTTAGTGTTGAAATGCCTAAAACTGCTGGCAGCAGTCAAAACTTTTGAGACATCCTGTACCGTGTCAAAGCTGGTCCGTATGCCATGCAACCTGTGCAGGTTCTTGAGGCACCCACTCGACCTGCAAGGAATCTCGCTTTGAGCTTACAATCTGTTTTGATCGCCGCTGCTGCGATAGACTTACTGCTCAACGGATTGAATCACAGCTGACACACGAGACACCATAGCGTGTTGATCACCGTGCTTGTGGAGTGAAACAGTTGAAGCTTGACATAATGTCGTCTTTTACGGGCTGGCGGGTGCTGGTGAACTTCTTACTGCCCCCGCCCATGCTGCTCACGTTCCTGCTGGTGCTGCCCTTCCCACGCAACGTGCGTAAGGGACTGCTGCTGTTCACCAGCAAGGTCCTCAACTTCCCAGTATGTAAGTTATTAGGTCACTGCAGTTGCAGATGCAGCCTACAGCAGCTACCAGCAGCAACCGCCCTCAACCTGCTGCTGTTGCTGCTGCATTGCAGTAGGTGGCATCAGATTTGTGCATATGGCGCTGATCCTGTCTGGCGTGCCCCTAGCCGGTGAGTGTAGCAGCAGCCGGTTGGTTGGCGACAGCCGCTATGCTATAACAGGCCTTGCTTGCAAGGTGCATTTGCTGACATCAACCTCGGACCCTGCCAGCCTGCAAAAGAGTGTGCGCCTGCCCTTTGTGTGTGTGCATTGCGTACTCCCAAGCACCGCTGCATTGCTGCACCCTGTCAGGATGTGACGGAGTGCCATGTACATCCATACAGTGACAGGCACAGCAATGCCATAGTTGTCAGAGCAGCAGTAGTATGTGCAATGCTTTGTCACGCATTGGCAGGCGGCTACTTGCGTACATGCCGTCAAGAAACAGGCGGTGGGTGCGACAGCTCAAATCATCATCAATCCTGGCTTGCAAGCTTTCAGAGTGCACCAGCCATACATGTTGCTGCTGTTGCGGCACCCTCGCAGACTACGGCTTCCGCACGTCCAAGTCAGCGCACGAGGCACTTGACCATGAGCTGTAACAACTGTCAACTGCTGATTGCACTCAAATGCACCAAAATGCTGCTGCGGAACTCTGCTGCTCCTCGCAGATTCCGGCTTCCGCACCTTCAAGTCAGCGCAGGAGGCGCTGGACCACGAGATGACGCCCAACCAGCGCATTAGCGTGCTGGCCAAGAAGTGGCGGGAGGAGCGCAACTTCTGGATCGCAGCCATGGCCTTCACACTCTGGTGGTGCGTGACATGGATAGTCAGATAAAAGAAATCTCAGATAGGATCCTGCAGGAGGCGCAGCATAGCCTGTTCCGAGATTAGTGACGTTGTGCTGACAGTGCTGTTACTGCGTCTTTGCCTGCTGGTCTGCGTTGGTGTGCTACAGCAACTCACACAAGCTTGTTGTGCTGGTGTAGGGTTTGCCGATCATGCGTAGTATTCACACTCGTGCTGATACTACGTCATCTGCTGTGCTGCTTGTGTGCTGTCCTGCAGCCTGCTGACTGTGCTGTACGCACAGGTGGCGCATGCGCTGAGCAACGCAGACCTACTTGACAGGCTGCAGGCTGAGCTCAATGAGTTGAAGGGCATCCCCCCTCCCACACCCACCACCACCAAGATGAGCAACATGGCAAACAATGCCGCAAGCAACGTAGCAGGTGTGTGCTGAAGACGGCATGTGCAGTGGGAGAGGGTGGGCGTTGCGTCGGGGGTATATGTTGATGTTTCAGTAACGTACGCAGGTGTGCTGCCAGGCAGAAGTTCCGCAGGTGGGACGCTGTGCTACGCGTCTTTCAAGTCTGCTTGCATTGCTGTGGCTTAAATGCATCCTCTGCACACTTGACCTTCTGGTCAGTGCAACAGCAGCAGCTGCACCCTTCAGCGAGGCTTCTAATGCACCCATGCTGCTATTGCTATTGCTGTTGCTATCGCTGCTACTGTTGTTGCTGTTCCTGCTGCTGCAGGTCGCCTTGGGTTTGGCAAGAAGAAGGGCTCAGGCGATGTGGATCAGCAGTGCGCAGTTGGCGACAGCGGCAACGCCACAGAGCCAATGGAAACGGAGCTGACGCCAGCAGGTCCGACAGTCGGCAGCACTCGGCGCAGGGCCGTTGCTAAGGCGTAAGCTGATCTATTTGCGGCGCGTTGGCTGGCTGCTGTGCGGTGGCGTGCAAGGATGCAGTGGATTTGAGCGAATAGTTGTTTGGCGTTCTGTTGGCGGGCAGCATAGGACTCCTATGTCATGGTGACATGGTAGCAGCACCGGGATGGTGGGTTGGTGGCAGTGCTTGTTGTTGTGGCTGGGCAGTAACGTGGCCCTTTGGTTCTGCATGATGCCCAGCCAGCCGTTACCTGGATGTCAGCGACAGCAGTGTTTGGATGCACAGTGTGCATCGTGCATGAGTGCTCAGTCAGTTGTGCACTGCTCGGAACAGGTGCTGTGGACGCTCCATGGAGTTGTGCATGGGTTGTTGAGGCATGCGCGCGGGGTTGTTATGACTGTCGCTTGCAGCACACCGCTGCTGGCCTTAGCAGTCATCTGCGTATAAGGCCAGTGCTGCAGCTGCAATTCCTGGCATGTGATGTAATCTCAGCAGTCACTGTGTGCCAAGGGTTTGCCCAATCGTTGGGAGGTGACCTCAGGCTGGTACAGGCATGCAAAGTGCAGCACATTCACAGCAGTTGGCAGGTGCCGTGCCCAGTCCTGGGAGATAACTTGGCAGCGTCTGGCATCTTGCAGCGGCCGGGCCGCGCGGCACATCATGCGGAGCCTCAAGCAGTACAACCAAATACCTGTTGTCGGTTGTGTTAGTCAGTGGTTTGAGGTTCAGCTGGCAGTTGCAACCGCTTTCAAACGCATCAGTGCGAGAGCAGCAAGGTGTTTGATTCTTAAGCAAGCTTGATGTGTTGCTAGACCTTGCATCGCTCAGCCACCACCTGACTAGTGCTGCTGTTCGTTCTCCGTGCTAAACTCGCAACCCGATCAAGCAGCGGCATGTATATCGAAGATTTCAGTACGTTTTACCAGCAAGCACAAGAACTAGTCACACAGCAGCCGCTGCGAACTAGATACGTGATCAAGTACAAACACAAGGAAGGCAAGCTGGTGCTCAAGGTCACAGATGATGTCGTGGTGAGCCTCTCGGCATGCAACACCGGCTGATGAGTGGGTTTTGAGTTAAAGCCAATGCAGACAGAGTGGCAAGGGCGTCGAAGCAGCAGCAAACAGTAGCAAGCAACTGCAGCAGCTGTGCAAGCTGTTGATCACTGTTGTGTTGCTGCAGTGCTTGAAGTACAAGACAGATCAACAAGTAGATGTCAAGAAGATGGAGAAGCTTAATAGCTTGTTCTTCGTGCTAATGGCACGCGGAGAGCACCCAACAGGTGCGTGTGATTACGGCCAGCAGCAGCTTCATGAGCAGTAAGCAGCAGCAGCAGCAGCAGAAACAGAGGCCTGCAGCTGAGCATCTGATGGGTTGAAGCACCAGTTGCATCTGCTTCCAGGACACGGCTTGTTGACTGTACACTCTGGTTCACTGCACCACCCCAGTGCTGGGTTCAGGGGTCTGCACGAGTTTGAGCATATGCATCTTCCAGGGCTAATGTCAGCTGGACATTTGTTGACAACCAAGCAGGCAAAAGGGCATGGCTGCTGCTGCGCCCCTACGTGTTGAATGTCAGTAACGCATCATCATCGCAGCAGCCTGTGTCTTGTTGCTCGCGTACATTCTTACTCAGCCACTTGTGCGTCATGTTGTTGTGTTGTTATTGTTGCCTGCAGATGAGGAGCTAATGGCTACAGCAGAGCAGCTAGGCAGCCAGTCAGTAGCAACAGCAGCACCCAGCAAAGGGCGTGGCGGCAGTGGTGGCAGCAGCAAGAACAGGCGGAAGGGATGAAGCATACGTTGCAGCAGCAGCAGCAGTGGTCAGCTGGCGGGCGCTCCAGCTTACATGTTTAGTGCCAGCTGTGTTTGGTCGTGGGCTTGAAAGCACCCATTGTGCACTGCTGTAGCAGGACAAGAATATTGCTGGCGTGTAAGCGCATAGATCTCGCAGGGTACAGCACATGCACAGCACTAGCGCACGCAGCACAAGGCAATTCACAAGCCACTTGTTATGCTGTGGTCGTGCTGCCTTTGATCAACTCCCCTCACCAGCATGCAGCATGCATGCCTGGCCAGCCCTGTGAGGCGCTGCCAGCAGCAGCTGCTCCTTTGGGATAGATGCTTGATGTTGAGTGTGTACGATGACAACCATTAGCGTAGGCGACAAGTGGCAGAGCATCATTGCAGGCTGCATTTCTGTATCATAGCTGGCGGCTGCATAGCGGCCCGTTGGACGCAGCTCTCAAGCATGGTTGTTCCTCACACGGGCACAGTACAGCTAAGTGGGTTATTTGCTGTACATGCCATGTTGCAACGGTTTTGTGACAAGCATGTAGTTTGGCGTGGTGCCCGTCTCGGGCTGTCATGACAATGATTTTCTCCCTTGAAACGGTGTTACATGTGAAAACTTTGTAGCACTCTAGCAGGAAAAGACATGCAGTGACACATGTAACATGATGTGTTCAATGCGTGGCGTCTTGAGACGGCTCCCAGCCCATCAACCTGCCTGATGACAGGCCACGCTCTCCTGCTGAAATCAGCCTAAATTTTGCCTGATGAGAGGTTTAAACCACAGTGCGCTCGCTCGCCTGTGCAACCTCTAGAAGCGCCGTTGCACAGCAGCGACTGCAGTCGCTGCTACAGCTGTAGCACCAGCACTGCTGCGCAGCCACTCTGAGAGCACCTCACAGCTTGCAAACAGTGACCACCAGACGCAGGCAACTAGCCAGCTGCCATGCAAGCCACTCAAGACTTGGTGGTAAATGCCTTGCTTTCACTCCAGACGAAGGACCCATCATCATATGTCGCCTTCACGCAGAACACATACTCTGCCGCTGGCTTCAGGCCCGTCACTGTGTGGCTCAACGCCTTGCCTTGGAACACCTCGCGCGCAACACCTGCACACACAAGAGAGCAGCACGGCAGCCATGCACCAATGTCAGCTGGGACACTGCGAGCATGCCCGATGCGCATCGGGCTAAAGCTGGCGGTATGTGCCACTACACAGGAGCGCGCCGCGCTACACGGTGTAGCCTACACAGCGGCTGCATGCCGGCCTCCATGCGGCATTGTGCGCAGCTGTTGGACTGGCAGCCAGTGCACAGCGGTCATGACACATGTACAGAACCTAGGGCACAGGCCTGTGATAGGCAACACCAGCAGCGGGAGCCGCAACACTGTCTACTTTGTTGCAGTTGGTGGCATCATGCGCGGCGCTCGTGCTTGCTTCCGCTGCAAGCTGGTGCAACTGAAAATCGCCGAGCAGTGCTGTAACAAGCGCCCACCTGTGCTGGTTGCCACCATGAGCTTGTAGCCAGTGATGCGCTCGCTGTTCTTGCTGGGTGGCCGCCAGCTGACCTCCAAGCTGCTGCTGGTGGCGGCTGCGTCACCCAGCAGCTCCAGGAAGTTCACCTGCAGCAAGCAGCAGCAGCAAGAGACAGGACGGTCACGTGCATGGACGCTGTGTGCACCTGCTTGCTTGTAACTGCGCTTCTTGCAGGGCGTAAAGTACATTGGGACATGCTGCCTGCCAAGTACGTCTTGTCTGTAAAGTCATCACAACAGTGTCACACTTGCTTGTCAGCAGATGCATCTGCCATCCCACAGGCCCCCCACCTGCTCCTTGTCCCTCCGCTTGGCTGTCTTCATGCGCTCGATGTCCTCCGGCAGCGTCAGCTCCATCACCATCAGCTCGTCAAGCTGCTCGTGCAGGTTGGGCCGCAGCGTGAACAGCTTGCTGCCATGCATCACGCTGTTCACAGACATCTGCGCAGTGCCACACGCAGCAGCAGCAGCAGCGCGCACAGGAGGTACAGCAGACACGCAAGTTAGCACGTGTGTCCAAATGAGGCCGCATTTGACAGCGTTCAGAACTTAGGCAACACACCGCACAATTGCAAGCAGAGTCCACAACAACAGCACTGCTACTGCGTTGGCGGCATAAGCACGGAAGCCGGCACTTTAGCGGCTGCTCGCAAGAACAAGTCGCCCCATGCCTGATAGCCCCACCTGTTTCAGCCACACGAGGTTATTGCCCCACGCGCCATCATCCAGCTGCTGCCAGGCAGGGCCCGTGTACATATCCAGCACGTACGTATCCTTCAGCCGCTTGCCAACCATCCCACCACCAGCCCCAGCCCCTGCCGCTGCCGCTGCTGCATCCACGCCAGGCATACCAGTCGCCGCCAAGCTGCCAGCCCCACCAGCAGCAGGCGCAGCTGGTGCTGCAGCGCAGCCGCCCGTTATGAACAGGTACTTGCCCACCACTGCTGCAACATGCTGCTCTCGCGGCTCCGGAGCTGGTCCGCTGGGGGTGATCTGGCTCCACATGAGGCGCTCGACTTCGAGGTAGTAGCAGTCGTTGAGCAACTTGCGGCCATCGTGGCCGCCCACGAGGTACAGCCGGCGGCCATCTTCTGTGGCACACAGCGAGGCACCTGCATGGGTGAGGAGCGGCCATGCGTCACGCAGTGTAAACAATGTGCAAACAGCGCTCAAATATTTACTAGTTGAGTATTGGCGCATGCACCACCTTGGTGCTGCTTGGAAGACTGCAGTCGCAGCTACAGGCACTGCTGTTGGCTGATACAGAGAGCAACACGCAAACAATACATGGTGCTGCACGGCGGGCGCAGCACTCCCACGCTGCATGCTGCACACCTTTGCGTGCTGATGGTGCAAGCCCGTAGCAGGTGCAGTGGCTCCAGGTCATGCTGTCCAGGTCAAGAGCCCATAAGTCGTTCAGCAGGTGGCCGTCGATTGTCATGCCGCCAAATATGTACACCTGCAGTACAGGATCGCTTGCTGAGCTGGGGTTGCCTGGTCATCTGCTGCTCCGCCCACATGCCAGAAAGAGGGGTTCAAAGCGATGTGTGGATAGCACTGGCTCCGCAAGCTGCATCATCATCAGGTCAAGATGCTGCAGCTGTGTGTGGCGGAAGCTGAGCAGCACATCAGCAGTTAGCCAAACAGTTGCCAGTGACCCACCTTGTCCCGCAGAGCAGCTGCTGCATGTGACAGTCGTGGCGGCGGCTGGTTGAGCCCATTTGCAGTGATGCTGCTCCAGCGCATTGTGTCAGTTGACAGCACTGTGGCTGCTGCTGACGCGTCCTCACCCGTGCTGCCGCCAAACACCTACAGCAGCCAGCAACAGCAACCATTGACGGTCAACATATCATGCACAGTGCCGGCGCGTTAATTCCAGCATACTGCAGCCTTGTATACAAGCAATGGTTGCCAGCGACCGAGGCAGCGGTAAAAGTGGAGCCTAACGAACGTGAAGTATCTTACAAGGACGACCAACACCACGGGGCTACTGCCGTCACCAGATGACTCTTGCGCATGTACTGTACATGATAGATATGCAAGCAGCACCCAGTGAAGACAACGTCCTTAGGTAGGTCAAGTCATCACGTCATGCTGTGCTGCATAATGTGCAGCTACAAGGTGTTCGTCTGTGTCATCGCCGCGCACCATAATCTTGTTGCGTCCTGTGACGGTTGCCGTGTGTGCCAGCAAGCCCGTGGGGTGCACTGCGGTGTCAGACTGCTCCCAACTGCATGTGGCAGCGCAAGCAACGCAAGCACACAACGTGCAGGCCAGGAGTGTGCAAACAAACAGAGCACACAGATGGATGCGTTGCATGCAAGCCTCAATGCGTTGTGCTTGGCCCTGTAGCTTTGTCACAACGTGTATTATCAGGCTGCTTTGTGCCGACTGTCACGCCAGAGGCGTTGCCAGTCGCATGCAACTCACTGCAAGGTGTCCAGGCTGAGCACTGCTGTCTCCCTGGCCACTGATTCATGCGTCCTGCTCTGGCCACCGTGCAGCACCAGCTGCTTGCCACCTGGCCAGCACGGCAGCAAAATGTGCACAGCAACCGCCCATCAGCAACGCAGCACCTACGAGAACCCAGCCTGCTACAGAGGCATTGCAAAGTGAAATATAGCCGCTGTCTGTGTCACCGTCTTCCCTGCTGCCTAAAGCCTGCTTGCCTGCAAACACTTAAAATAGTCTGTTTCTTGCAGCCAAGTGCCAAGTCAGCTGCACACAGCAGCGCCGCACCTGCTGTTGCCGCCAGCACGTTGTACTCCCTGTCATGCGGCACGCTGCCCTTGAGCTGCACGTGTGTTGTCTGCACCAGCCACACCTCACCAAACAGCACACGCAGCTGCGTGGTGGCCTGGCAGCGCAGGCTCAGCTCCTCTATCTGACACCTGTGCCAGCAAACCACATACGCCATTCATCGCAGCAGCACTGCCAATGGCTCTGTGCCGCCAAGTGCACCGTGCGCGCTGTGATTTTGCCGGACTCAGTACCCAGAGCGGGTGCATAACAAGAGATTGGTGTTCTGGATGCAACTGCTGTGTCAGTGGCCAATCACAAGGCTGCTGGCAAAGCCGCGCCTTGGCAGCTGTATGCGCTGCTGAGTCGCCTGCCATGCCATTCGCGCTCATTGCCTTGCTGCACACGCTAAACTGCATGGCATCCCCTGCTTCTGGTAGACTGGTCTCTATGCATCCTGCAGCCCTGCTGTCGCAAAATGCTGCTGCATCCCCGCTGGCACCTCTGCCGTGTGAAGCGACGCACCTGGCTTTGTCTAGTGCTGCGTCCTTGGAGTCGATCTGCGCCTTCGACACCTTGATCTCAGCGCCACGCTGCTCAATAAGGTCGTGCTGCAATCAACAGCAGACATCACATTGCCCTTGGCTGAGTCATACAAACACACGTGGCACACGTAAACTGCAGTCTGCCGTACTAGAGCACCCTCCACATAGCAGGCAGGCATGGTGAAACACAGATGGCTCAGCAGGTGCAGCTGCCATGACTCATTGCAATAAATACGCATAACAAGGTCCAGCCTGATCCATCCGCTAATGCTGCAGGTGCATGGCAATCATCGGGCTGCGGCTGCCCATGTGCTGCCGGCGCTGCTGGACTGCCAGTGACAAGGTACTGCCATGCTGCTCTGCTGCTGTGGTGCTGCTGCTGCTGCTGCCACCCCACCTGCTTCTTCACTATGTCTTCTAATCTGTCCTTGTCCGACAGCATTGATGCAGCATCCTCCAACCGCTCTGCCTGGCTGGTGTTGGTGTCCTTGAGCTTTGCTATCTCCTCTGTACGCTGCGCTATCTCTGCTTGCAACTTGTCCAGCTGCTGCTGCAGCGTGCCAGCCCTGGCATCTGCTGCTTTGATCTGCTCCTCCCTGTGTTGCAGGATGTCAACCTTGCAGGACAGGTGACACGCAAAACTACATCAGTGCGTGTGCTGCGTGCAGTGAGTACAGGTGAAAGGATGGTGCAACTGCGAGCACTGCAGTGCAGATGGGTTACCTGCAAAAGAGGCTCCCAAAGTATGCATCAACCATGCACCTGCTGCTCCACACATCGCAATTGTAGCCACTGTGGCTGCTGCACATACTCACATAGTCTTGGGTGGCATTCGTGATGCGTGCCTTGTAGTTGTCAATCTCTTGCAGTAGTCTGTCATTCTCTGCTTTGCACTGCCTGAGCTTGTCGACAAGAATGGCATGCCCCAACTCCAAGTCCTGTTTGACCCCTTGCAGTGCTGCTAGCTCTGCTTGAACCTTGTCCCTGAAGATGCAGACATGTTGGAATGACTAGAGACCTAACAGGGCTGATAGTGCAGCATTGTTTTCACATGCTGTACTGTGGGCACAGCAGCGAGGCATGGCAGTACTGTGCAGTGATGCTGTTTCCCCATGGATACAGCGCCAGTACTTGCTGCCTCATCCTTGACGTCATATCCAATAACAGGCAACATTTGTTCTCATTCTGAGCAGGGGGATGATGTTGTGCGCACGCAGAGCACTTACTCTGGTTCCTCTTTCTTCTCATCCTTTTTATCCTTTTTGGGAGGCATGTCAATGCCTTGCTGGCTATCGAATAAACATCAAACGCAGCTTCTAATAGGCATTGCTGCACGAGGACCGGCAACGCGCAGCAGCAGCTGTCTGACGTTGGCGTCAACAGGACGGATACGGCACAGCAGGACACGCTGACCACGATGTTATGCTCACGAGCTTGATTACTGTGAAATTTGGAGCTCAGTTGGATTGAGTTACACGTCTCTTGCTGCAGCGATCGTCACCTGCTGCTTCGGCCAAAAAACCCTAGCCTGACCAGCAACCGGGTATCGTCACTGACATCATTTGGTTGCCTGGCTTGCCTGGACAACAGCAACCCCCTGGATGGCTTGAGACGGCGCTAGAAACCAACGGTAAACATTTTATTTTTTACACGGTATTCTGTCTCCTACACGGTCTGGGTACCGCTAGCTGGTGTCTGCCATGTTGATCGCCTCACACTGCTCTTCACCGCTCCGCATGCTGCAGGCGTGGCACTGGTTGCAAGCTTTACGTCAGCAGTGGCTGCTTTCATTGTGAAGTATCGTCGCCATGATGCCATCACTGCTTTGATGTAACGAGGGAACAGGAGTGGGAAGTGCAGGAGCAGAGTCCAAGCCTGTCTGGCGCGGTGAGGTATCGTGGAAATCAAGAGTTGCTTATGACATGAATTAGGTTAGTATCTTTGTTACACCATTACAGGAACGCACCAGCAACGCCGGAGTGTCGTGTTCAGGCCTATTTACATGCTGCACAGTGCAACGTCAGCGCATGGGTCTGACTGTGCAAAGACGCTGACGGTGCTGATGGTCAAACTCACAACCTCACAATCTGCAGCTGCTGCTGTGTTTTGCAACAGCAATTGTGCTGCACCACTGAGCAACTTGCAGTGCAATAATAAGTCCCACTTGGTTCTATCCTGTCGCAACACAACCCGGGCATCTCTAAGTTACTAACCGTCCAGCTTGTCCACGCTAGCTGACACTGACAGTGCTGGTTTCTTGGGCAGGCTGAGTGTGAGGCTCTTCTAGGGCAGGCACACACACTCCTCCCTGCAGGACTTCTCAGGCACAACGGTGCACTTCTCCACGACCTTGCTGCTCTCAACGCACTCCAGCCCAGGCAGCACAATGGGCACATCCACACACACGTTGCGGCAGTCCTCATCCAGGTCAGCCTTGGGCAGCTTGTCAGCCAGCAGGCTCACAGCGCTGCTCAGCAGACTAGAACTGCCAGTGGAAGCGCTTGAATCAGCAGCCTGCAGGGTGGCTGGGGGTGCAGAGGGGTTTGCTGCAGGTGGTGTGGAGGGGTTGGGGTTTGCTGCTGGCACTGTGGTGGGCAGCTTGGGCAGCTTGAATGATGGCAGCTGCAGCTCCAGGCTGGGCTTGCAGCGCTTCTCACAAAACTGCTTGGTGATGGTCTTGCTTCCCAGCTTGCAGTCCTTCTTGGGCAGTGTGACGTTGATGCAGGTCTTCTCCATCTTGATCTCGCACTTGTCCTTGCACAGCTTCTTGCAGGGCGCGTCAGCCACGCTGAGCAGCGGCACCTTCTGCTTGCTGATGCCCAGGTCAACAGACACGCGCGGCAGCGGCAGCAGCACCTGCGACTCTGCTGCTGCAGCTGTGGGGGGTGCAGAGGGGTTGGCTGCCATGTTCATGACGACGGGGCCGCTGCTGGACAGCTGGCCTGCTGGCTGGTCAAGGTCGATGCTCTTCTTGAGCTCAAGGCTGGCATCAACACCGGCTGCAGGCAGGAAGAGCAGAGCAAAGCAGCAGAAGAAGTGAGCTGGAGAATGGAAGCTGTTGGGGACGGGCGCTATAGCCAATTGCTTCGGGACAGCAAGGAGTCGGACATGCTGCTGCTGTGCATGACAATGGGCAAGTCTGCAGTTGCAGCCAGTATCTTCCATGTGTCTGGACTTGCTAGCTGTGGCGCTCACCATATGCACCGCTGCAGAAGGCCAGGGCCACGAGTGCCATGCAGAAAACCAGTCGGGAATTCATCTTGCTGTTGGTAGCGGCTTTCAAGTGTGCTTGTTGGTTTCGATAACTAGGCGGGAGCACAATTGTGAACGCGAAAGCACGAGTTGCTGGCTCGAGCTTGTTGATGGTATCATAGAAGACACCGTGCTTATATTGGCATGTCTGCAGGCTGGCGGATAGCGGGCCGAGCCGGTGCCAGCGGCACCGGAAACTGGCAGAGCAGCTTCTGCGGAACTGGTGGCGTGTCCGGGTCCAGGTCCGGACAATGGCTTGCAGCAAAAGTATAAAGTTAAGTATATTATGGTGTTTTTTAGCACACTGGTGCCACAGTACAAGCGATGGGGCCGTGTCTGCCGCTCATGTTGAGTGACTGGCTGAGTCACCAGCTAGCTATTGGTGCAGTAGGATTACTGTAAGGGATCTATCGGTGATCAAAGCAGCACGCAAAGCAGGTAAAGCTGGTAAAATCTCCTCTCCCGCCTCCCTCATTGTGCAACCTGATGCTGTTTCGTTGCGGCATGCATGCACAGCTGGCTCCACCCGCTGTGCTGTGCTGCTGACATTTCTTTCATACCTAATGCTCTGTTGCTGACATGTATTTCAAAGCTGTCCAGAGCCTGGAGCTTTGTGGTGTGGCAAGTTGAAATGCTGAGAGCTGTTGCTGCAGCAAGGCCAATGAAGGAATCAGCATGACTATCATAGTGGATGGCATCCAGCTGGCATTGATCGAAAAAAACACCTGTCATGACACCCATTGGTTTGTTTGATACAAGGTCTATACTGCTGTGTGCGACGAATTTTGCTGTGTGCGTATTTTATACAGTCAAACGCAGATCGACACCCTCAAAGCCGGTTCGTGTGAACTGCAGAGGTCAATGATTGACCACACAATACGTGTCGCGTGAATGTGCAGCTGATTCAGGCACTTTGGCACCTACATGCAACCTTTCTTCCTTTTAATGATATGTCAGTATGGACCAATGTCAGTAGTTTTAGGTGCTAGAGACAGAACGCTGCAACGCAGCAAGCAGACAGGATTGGCCTGGTGCTCCACTGCCAGGCCATGTGATGGCAGACACAAATACGCCGTGCAAGTTCCCACATACAGAGATAGGAGGTGGTGACCCGTGATCTGCGTCCATAGCTCTTGCAGCATTAACACTTCAGTGAACCTGACGCAGTGCTAAGCTCAAGCCTGAGTGCCAAGGACAGCAGTTGTCAGTAACAACTCGGTCAAGATCGTCCGCCTTTTCGTGTGTTCCTGACCTCGCGAGACACCACATTGAAATCAATTGCCTTCCTAAATACACTACACGTCTCTTCAGCGCCTGTGTGCCAATCAATATCGGTGCATTTCGAGAATCTTGCCGCACGCTCACGATCACCATGGCTGCGATGACTTTCAGCACAACTGTCAGGTGTTTCAACAGCACAACAAGGCCAAGAAGTGCATTAGCTAGGCCGCAGCGAGTGCTGCCGGCAGTGCAGAGGGTGCCAGGCACCCGCGACATGCGTGCAGCTTTCTTCAACTTCAGCAAGCTGAGGACAGACTCATCAGATGCTGGTATCTATGGCAGCCAGGGACGCAATGACTTCACAACAGATGATGTGGAGCACTACTTCAACTACATGGGCATGCTAGCAGTAGAGGGCACATACGACAGGATGGAGCAGATGCTGTCCTCAGGTATGTGCTGCCAAGCAGACGCACCACCAGCAGTATTGTCAGTATGTTGCTCAAACCATACCTATGTAAATGATCAACATCATTGCTTGGTTGCCTTGCCAGCTGCTCGTGTGCAGCACCAGGTGCTGTATGAACTGTGATTGCCAGCCATGGGCAGCACTGGAGCTGCAGCTGCACAAAGCGCTGTGCACACTGAATCATGTTCTCACCCCTTGATTTCTTGATGACGAGACATGTGTGATCTGCAGCAGTTGTCACTCCTGCACTTTGTTGGCATGCGTGCCAGTGCCTGCATGTATGTACATGTGTGTCGCGGATTCATTGGAAGGACACCTGGCAACAGGTCCGCGCCCCAACACACACAGCCGCACTGGCAGCGTGCACATACTCTTCATCTACAGCACTGCTGTGCACCGACCGCCTGCATGCGTGTCCACACTCTCGCCCGGCTGACACATCACACTGTTTCTGCTGCTGCTGCTGCTGCTGCTGCTGCTGCAACCTGCTCCAGGCCTGGACCCAGTGGATGTGCTGCTGCTGATGGCAGCCAGTGAAAACGACCTGCCCAAGGTTGAGGAGCTGCTGGCTGCTGGTGCTGACATCAGCGTAACAGACAGTAACAACAAGACGCCGCTGGAGCTTGCCACTAAGGAGGAGGTGCAAGCAGCAATCCAGGCAGCCAAGAAGTAATCCGGCAGCTCGTTGAATTGATTAGTTTTTGCTCCATTCAGCAGTAGCAACAGCCGCTGAGCAGCATGCTGGACACGACATTGTGCACATGGGTGGTTGCGCCAAGGCCGCGCAGGCTGTGCCACAACGGCTGGCAGCAGCTGCTGTCACAACGCACATCACAGGCAGCACTAACGTGCGCTTGCCTTTGTGCATCTCTTGTGGGGTGGGGGTGGCCTTACAGCAGAAGTCAGCGCTGCAGCTGCAGTGGCCGATTCACCTGCAGCTTCAGCGCCCAGCCCGCTAGCAGTTCAAGGTTTGCTTCATGCTGCAGCACAGTGTGCAACTGCTACTAGGCGACACATTGAGCATGCACGCACTGCCACTGATTAAAGTACATGCGATTTTTGCTGACTGGCGGGCCAATCATTGAATTGAATCGGCAACCTATACACTGTAGGCTGGCCAATGCAGATGATGTGCTGGTCATTGCCAGCCGGATCGTATAGCTTGCAGTGCTGCCAACGGCAAGCCAATGGCTTCAGTGTGTGAGCTGCTGTTGCTTTGCGTGGCGTTCTTCAATGCCGTGAGTTACTGGTACCATTGGTAGCAATGCTATGTTGGTGTGTCTGTTAACCCTCCTGCTTGCAAGGGTATGCTACTAGCCTACATGATGTACACTGTACAGTGGTGTGGTGGAGTTGCATGCAGCAGTAGTCACTGCTGCAAGAAGGATTTCTCCTTAATTCGGTTGCATGTGTACCCCTGAAAGGATGAGACCTGACACCTACCTCGTACACTAGTGTGTGCCCAGTACTGGGTGGTTGCGCTCATTGACATGGGCAACATGTGTGCCGTGTTGAGTCAGGAGGAAGTGAGCATGCCCAGCCAACCACAGCATCAGCAGCAAACAGTCATGACAGGGAAATAAGTTACCTCTTCACAGGTCCACTGATGCAAGTCCTCCACCAAAGAAAGACAAAGGCCTGTCCAATTGATGCCTGTCCAATTGACAGGCCCAGCCAATACCCCAGAGAGCTGCTGTCATCATTCTTGAATGGCCTTGTCACCCAAAGCGCTGTGCACAAAACACGTACAAAGCCCAGCAACGCATCAAAAAGCCCAGCAGCAGCAGCGGATGTTAGTACACCACGGCCCTCGAAGGCGCCTCACTGCAGTGCTGCTGCTGGGCTGGACTTCGAGTCCGCAATCCTGACAAACCCTCCCCCAGGGATGAGAATGCAGACACAGAGCGCTACTGTACATGAGTCAATGCATGACCAGCTCATCCCCAGTGTGCGTTCTGATTTTGTCAGTCGTAACAGACAGCCAGGCAAGCTCTGCCACAAATCCAAAACTGCGCCGTGCAATGGCGCTGCCACTGGCACCAACCAAAACAGGCAAAGCTCGCCGCTTGAGATGTAAAACCAGCTGAGCAGCTGACAGCCTGCGCTTGTCAGCATCTGCTGTCAGCGTAAAACACCTCCCAGTCCCCAGTCCGAGCACATATAGCAGTCGCCCCGACACAAAATGCTGTGTGGTGTGGTACAGTATGTGCTGAAACCCACCGCAGCATCCCAGCTGCAGCAGACCAAATGCTTTGGCCCTTTTCCCCTGTCATATCCAGTAGGCAAAGAGCTGTCTCTGGTTGGCCTGGCCATCCAATTCGATGTCAACATGCCAAGCCTGACAATGCCCACCCACCCACACTCGCTAACCCTAAAAGGTTGAGCAGACTGCCGCCGGACCAAAGGGAAAGCAAAAGCTAGCTTGGCTGCTGCTGCACGGCCATTGCATTACACCAAGGCCTGACTAGTACCGGATGCATCTAGCAAGCCTGCTACCAAATGCAAGCTGCCGCTGCACATGCTGCAAGGAGATTATGCTGCAAGGAGACTGAGCGAAATACGTTGCAATGCAATACGTACTCAGAAACCCGACGCCAGCCAACGCCAGTCAATCAACCAAACAGCAGGAAGCAGCAGCAGGCCAGCGCACGACATACAGACAAAAGCAGGGGCGTTGCAAAGCCTTTTGTACACCGTCCCTGCACACTAGCAGAGCGCTTGCCAGCATAGCTTGCTGCTGCTGCTGCTTGCTCGCAACCCATTTCTCACACTACTTGCTTGCTTCCTCCCCCTGACTCTGAGATCCCACAACGTACCACCTGACAGCCAAACCCCCTAAACCTAAGCCCACACAATCAATTGATGCTGGCACGGCTCCTCAAGCGCCGCAAACTGACCAGTCAATCTACAGCCCCACGCAGCCACGGCAGCTGCGCAGCATGCTGCAGCCCTCCAGCACACGAGTTGGATGCATATGCAAGCAAACACGCCAACACACATCTGTAGCTGCCATCAGGCAGAGGCTGCAGCACACCAACAGTGAGCACCAGGCGCAAGATAGTACGTCACCGACTTCTCAACAGCCCTCGTAAGCAGCAGTAGCACGCAATGCTGGCAGGCTCAGCTGCAGCAGGGTGCAGCTACCCAGTGCAAGCCGAGTGAACCGGTAAGGACGCCCAAGGTCTCAAACTGTGGGGTCAATCGCCAAAGTGAGAGCAACACCCCAAAGGCTTGCAGCTGCATGCACATCCAGCCAGCTGCCTGTCAACGCCTGCGAGCAGGCTAGGCTAAGCTGCATGTGCACCCGGTATATCTGCAGGTGTGCAGTGACAGCCCCGCAGCCGTAAGCAGGGCAAGGAAGTGCCTGCAGACCCAGCCTGAGGTGCGATGGCAGCTACAACACAAGATACCGCCTGTGGAAGCTCGAAGCGCGCCTCGCTGTGTCCTGTGCACACTGCTGCACCACGAAAGCAAGTAGGTGCTGAACACCACACCAAGCGCAAGTAGAGTGCCCTGCTGCTATATGACTCATCACCAGCACTGCACTGTGGACAGTACATACTGCTGCCACAGCGAGGATAAGTTCTCAGATGACACGTGGCCGTGAACAATGAAGATCTGCCAAAAGCAGGTGCAGCACAACTGCTGACATTGAGACATCTGTTGGGGAAACATGCATGTTCTGCAATGACTGCCATCCGCCAAGTCCCACATGCGCAATCACCCAACACTCGTCACGCGACTAATACTGCAAAACAGTAGAGCAGCTAGCAGCCCTTAGCACTGCCGCAGTCTCCTTCCCCATCCTTCAACCCCAACCCACAGACCTTATGAGCCCCTGGCCGGTTGTCACTCCCAGTCAACTTTCTGCTGCGGGCATGCTTGCGATGCCTCACAGCAGACTCTCAGCTGACTGCCAAGGCCCTGCATAGGGCCCGTGCTCTTTGGTACAACGTACAACACACCACTCTTGTACACCCCCCCCCCACGGAAGCAGTGCTGTTGACAAAACAAGGACGCAGCGTTGCCGCCGCAACAGCCAACACGCACTGCTGGCATGTATCTCACACACGCACATAATGATACGGGTATGCAAACACCCAGTCACACATGCAGCGGACGCTGCCACCCACAATGGCGCCAGGCAAGCAGAAGTGGGGCTTGCTAGCTGTCCCACGCCACTCAAGCCACCGCCAAAACATCATCGTATCACCAACTCCACACACACCACACAGTGTTGCAGATGCGGCAAACAAGGTGCTTTCACCTCATTCGCCTGTCATGCAAATCCCTGGAATCCTAATACATGCAACCTCCCTGCCTACAGGGCTGCGAACAAACAAAACAAAACTGAAAACACCGCCTCAACCGCCGCTTTTCTCCTGAGCGCCCCTTTCCGGTTCCACCCCATCCTTCCAAGTTGCTCTCTGTGCCTACGTGCACACCATGACCCCGCCACAACATGAACCGCTACCATCAGAACTGCAGTGCAGCAACTACACTGCTCTCTTTCTTCTCATCCTTTCTTCTCGTCCTGTCTTCTCGTCCTGTAACCATGCCATCCCCAACATACATACTTCGGTACATACAAACTCGAAAACGTGCTGACGTATGGGCGGACATCACAGGCCGCACACAACACCATGCTGCGCTAGATTGCACATCATAACTGGCAAGAGCGCGCACACCTGCACTCCCCACCTGTGCCGCCAGCCACACCATAACATCCGCACAGTGCACATGCTGCCAAATCTCTATCCACAACTGCTGAAAATCCAGAAACATCAACTGCAATGCCCGCCAAATACAGTCTAAGCAGGAGTGCACAAAGCAGCTTGCTGCAGCCACTGCTGCAAACCATCGTCCCGCTTTAACATGCTCAACTGCTGTAGCCCGTCACAGCTATGCTGCCAATCAGCTGCACAACCCACCAGCAGCAATCGCATGCTGCCGGTGACCAGCTACATACATACAGCTCAGCCGCTCTCGTGCAGCAGCAGCAGAGCATCTGCCATCTCTGCAAGCTCATCGTCTACATCCATGGGGGGTGAGCCACTATCATCATCCTCCATGCCCCCAGCTCCGCCCCTGCTGCCACCAAACCCGCCGTGCTCACCCTCACCGTCCTGCAGCAGCATGTCTGTCTCCTCACTAGCCTCGCGCCTGCCGCCGTACCGCGTGGTCATGTTCAGCGTGCGGCCAGTCGGTGCGCTGCTGCCAGCAGCGCCAAACTGCGCGCCCCCGTAGCTGCCAAAGTGCTGGTGGGCAGCAGCGCTGCTGAAGGCAGGGCTGGTGCCATACAGCGGGCTCGCGTAGCCGCCGTTGTTGGCACCGTTGCCGACGCTGCCGGCATGCCCTGCTGCGATGTCCCTGCTGCCATACGCTGCAAGGTCGTCTTCTCCTGCGTAGTAGCTTGCAGGGAAGTTGGTTACTGCCTTATCGCCGCGGATCTCCAGCGCAGCTTTATCGTACGCGCGCGCTGCCTCCTCTGCTGTGTCAAACGTGCCCAGCCACAGCCTGCTACCGCAGCGGGGGTCCCGGATCTCAGCAGCAAACTTGCCCCAGGGCCGCTGGCGCACCCCGCGGTACTTCACAGCGCCATTCTTGGCGCCGTGCGCGCCCGGCACTGCCCCTGCCCCCAGCTTCAGCCTCTCACCGAGGGATGAGGCCCCGTGGCTGCTGCTGAGCTTGCTGCGGCGCATGCTGCTGGATTTGGTGGCGCTAGGGCTGCTGCCCAGCAGGTGGCTGCCTGCAGGGCTTCCTGCAAGCATCATCGCGTGTGCTGCAGGGCCGGGCCATGAGCCGGTCTGCAGGCTGCCGCACAGGCTGTCTCCTGGTGATGTGCCTAAGCTCGCCAAGCTGCGCTGGTGGCCTGATGGGGGCACTGCTACGCCTGTCATGGCCGAGTGGCTGCTGGCTGCGGCATGCTGCTCGTGCTGGTGCTGCGCTGCTGTGCCTGGGTGCTGGGGCGGCATTGCTGCAGCGTGCTCTGCAGGATCCTGCTTCATATCTTCTGGCTCGTGCATCGCTGCTGCTGCAGCTGGCTGCTCGCGGGTAACTACTGCAGGCTGCTGCTCCTGCAGGCACTCGTTGCCTGCAGGAGCTGCCGCTGCTAGGGCCTGGCGCGCCGCCACTGCAACAGGATGCTCCTGCGAGATGACAGGGCTGTGCGCCACAGGGCTCGCGCTGCTCGTCAATGCACGTGCTGCACTGCTTGTTACTGTGACAGGCGACTCGGGCGTAGCACTGGGGCTAGCGTCGCTGCTGACCGCCTGTGCTGCTGCAGCAAGCTGCTTCTGGTCTGCAGCAGCTGCAGCTGCCTGTCCTGCTGCTGCTATGTGAGGCGCCTGGGCTAGCACTTGCCCAGCTGGCAGTGCTGCTGCAGGGTACCCAATAGGCACGCCAGTGGCCATGCCATTTGGGCCAACTCCTGCAGGCATGAGGCCTGCGGCTGACATGAAGCTAAGCTGAGGAGCCGAGGCTGATAGGTAGCCAGCCTGCTGCGTGCCAGCTAGGTGGGGCAACATGGGAATGGACAAACCTGTAGGTGGCAGGAGCAGCGACAGCAGTAAGCAGCGGCGCAAGGGTAAGCAGCAGGACACGGCGGCGGCTTGCTGTGCTCAGAACCAGCTGATGATTCAGATGTGCAATAAAAGTGAGCTTGACGCATTGTGCAAGCGCTGCAGCACTGCAAGCTGAGTAAAGCCGCAGACACAGCCCTAGTGACCAGATGCTGCTCAAATGCTGCAGCTGTTGCTGTCTCAACACCCACCTGGGTAGCCTATCAAAGTCTGTCCGCCTATGCAGAAAGCAGCCGGCACCTGGGTCAGAGCATATATTGTCTTGCCGCCAGCGAGATCCAGCTTCAGAGGTTCTGACATGCCTGGGTATGACGTCTGCTGTGAGTGAGCTGTCCTCAGGTCTGCGCTCGACACCTGCAGCAGCGCCACGAGAGTGATTAGTGAGCCTACGTGAACCACGGCAGAGCGTGGCGGGCGCCTAACAAGAGGCGGACCCCAGTCGTGCGCCCAACCTTCAAGCAGTGCCCCTGCAGGGACTCCACAGGGCTACAAGCCTCAAGATCACACAGCTATGCCCCTTGCTATCGTAAACAACAGGGACAACTGGCTGTAGCAAACCGCGCCAGCCAATTTCACATCTGCCCTCTTGGCCTGGTGAGTGGGTCTGGTCTGCGCACGCTGCATGGCTGCGACTGCTCGGCACTCAAAGCCAGAGATTATCGTTTCATTTGAGGAACTAAAGCTGTCAGACTGCTGCTTGTAGCTGCGCTGTGCCAGGTGTTGTGCTGACATATGCTTCGCTGAAGAACAGGGAGCCAAGCCGACTGCGCACCTAATATTAGCCTCAAGGGGTACAGACTAATTGCTGAGCATTGAGGGCAGGAAATGCTGTGTATGACTAGCGAACTCTGCCTTAGCGTGCTGCGTGTAAGCGTGGGATGATCAAAGTCACCGAAACTACAAAAACGACGTTTAGGGTAGCTACAGTTGCTACCGAGACCCCCTGGACAAAAGGTGCTACACGATCCTGCGTCTTGTGGTTCAGCAGAGGTTTGCTGGGCTTGCATTGCAACAACTGCTTCAAAAAATATGCCGCTCTTTCAATGCTCAATTCATGCGTCAAAGTTGGCCACGCTGGTGATGATTGAGGCGCAGATTCCTGTGCCGTTCGGCAGTCTCACTTGTTAGGGCTCTGAACCTGTATGGCGGGGTATGACTTCTGAGAATGATTGTTTGTCGGCTGTAAGGGCAGGAAGTTACACGTGTACGGTTTTGATCGCTGCTTCTATGGCTGCAGGACTGGTCTGACAGCCTGCAACACTGCAGGTGGCCACATTTGTTGTGCTTGTTGGTGTAGGCGAGCTGCTCGTGTTGCCAATGCAAAAAATGGTGCAGGACCTGCAGAACCGGTTCAGCAGCTTTTGCCGCGTTTGGATGCCTGCTGATCGCCGGCGCTGTGGAATATATGGATACAATGGACAAACCAGCCTAGTTGGCTAGTGGCACTAGCGGCCAGTGATGGGATGGCCTCCGCTACGGGTTGCAAGCTGTGACCATCATTCTGTTAACTTGATCATTTCCGTGAAACCCTGGCCTCACCAGGTGCATGTGGGATCAGGGTTTTGAAAGCGTGCCAGGGTTTGACCCATGCTATGGCTGATAAGAGCAACAACAATCAATGCCTTACGCTGCTGACTACTCAGACAGATTGCACAAGCCGATGGCCTTGATATGAAGGGTTTCTGTTGTAGCTAATCAACAACTCCCTCTTCCAGTGGTATCATTCAACTGTTGAGGAGCACCTTTGCCTGATATACACCAGCATAGGCAGAGGCAGCTGACAGAACAAAATGGAAGATGTGAATAAGGAGATGGAGCACAGGCGGAGGATCATGGGCATGTAAGACTGCTGCTGTGAGGCTGCTCCAAGGTCGATTGGCAAGTCACCGATGCTGATCTCGAGCGCCGTGCTCGTGTTACTGCAGCTACAAGAAAACTAGGAAAGACTTCGATACCAAGGAGGACTTTGATGTGTACCTGGAAGCTGTGGAGGACATCAGTGAGTGCACACTGCAGGCTGCTTGTTGTGCTGCTGCTGCCTTGCTCCATACAATCAACACGACGTCCTGCCACCTTCGTGCCATGTTTCTGCCACGCTCACAGTTTACAAGCTGACTGCCAACATAGAAGTGGCAGACGTGGAGCAGCAGGTTCAGGACTACATTCGCCAAGAGGTAAGAGTTGAAGCAGGCGTCTGCCAGCTGTGCTGATGATGCAGTGTTCGTGCTGTGATCTTATGTTGCAGCAACAGCAACTGTAGCAGCTCTGAGCTGTTTCCAAACCACCAGGCGAACAGGGCTGGCATAGGCACTGTTGACTGATGATGATGATGATGATGCACTGTTGACTGTGCTGGCGCTTGCACATAACCACATTGCTTTGCAGGATGCTCTGCATCTTGTAAGGTGCCACAACAGTGTCTGATGACACCGTGCAGCGCTGTTGCGTCGTGTCTTTCTTGGCACGTGCTGATGCAAACAACATCACATTTACGCCGTTCTGCTGCAGGCTGCGTTAGCCGGCGTGACTGCTGGCCCAGCAGATGGAGTGCCTGCTTATGTGTAAGTAAAGTAGTTGCCAGCCCACTGTCATCACTTGCAGGAACAGTGTGTCTTGTGCACACATGTTCACACTACGGACAGCAGCAGGCCAGATGACTTCAAAGGCTTCAGCGAGCGTCCTTGACACAGCCACTCGCAACAGCCTGACTATCATCAGTGACGGCCAAACAAGCCGGCCAGGCAGCTATGCAGCAGTCTGCACATAGCGTTTTTTTGCTGCGGGACACGCTGTCCTGCAAGCTGTTGGGATCAGGTACTTTTGCTGTAAGACCTCTCGCTTCATACAAGAAAGCAGCCGCAATGTAGTTTGCAGACCCCACCTCTGCCTGCTCTCCAAGTGCTTTCCTGCAAGCACAGCCTGCAGCCAACCAGCAGCTATGCCTGTGATTGTGCTGTTGTGTGTGGCGCTGCACCTCTTGGTGTGCTGCAGGCCCCAGGCAGTGGCTACGCAAGTGCTGCAGCCCGCGCCTCTGCAGCCCGTGCAGCAGGATGCAGAGGGCCGGCTGCTGCCTGTGCAGCCGGGTGCAGCCATGGACAGGCAGAAGTGGCAGCTCATGGCTAAGGCCAGCGGGTGGACGCAAGGTGAGGTGCTGCTGCTGCTGCCGTGCTTGCAGGAAGGCAGATCACAGCAGGTCACACCGCTAGTGGCGGCCACCAGCAGTTGTGACATAGCCATGCGTTCTAAGGTTGATTCACGGCACAACAGGCATGGGTGCGGCTTGCTGCATGTGAGCACCCAATGCAGCAGTGGCAGTGGTGTGCAGGTGTCTGACAGGGTGTAGAAACTGACGGCTGTGCAACTCTCCTGCTGTGTTGCCGTGACAGACTGGCTGCTGCTTGCTGCCTGTCGGGCTGCCATACACTTGCACTTGCAGAGCTGGCCACCCAGAGGATGCTGCACGACGCATTCACGACCATCTTCGTGTTTTGAAACAGCCCTCAGGACCTGGTCGTTGCAGCTCAACACACCCGCCTGCTACTTGCCATCCATCGTGCGGTTGCTGTGCCCTTTGCTGGGCCACCTCCAGGAGGCGCAGGTGTCTTCTGTCAATCACCTCAGCAGCGCCTGCCTAGCCACAAAAAGAGTTTGCGGTCGTTGGGACAACACAAACAAGCGTGGCTGGCTGCTTCAGCTGCAACTCATCCTACACGTGCCTTTCTTTGCAAGGGCAACACCGGCTTGTGCCTGCGCTGCATTGTGCGTTCAACAGCAGTGCTGCTGTGCATGCATGCATGGGCTGGTGGCACTGCGGTATGTGCGTAACCACTCATTGCATTCTGACACGTTCGAAGGCATTGTGCATATGCATCTTGCTTGCCGCGTGTCTGCACCAGCAGTTCGCTGCAGAGATACTGTGTCTGCTTCTGTGCTTCTGCAGAAGTACAGCAAGGTTTTGAGCAGTTCTCGTGCTGCATCGAGTGCAAGTTGCTACGCTGTGCATGGCTGCCAGCTACGGCTGCCCTGCCAGGTTGGCAGGCCCTCCCTTTCAAGTACAGGTTGCATGATGTTGGAATGCCATATGCATCAGCATGTGGTGGTTGCCTGTCTCATCCTGGGCCAGTGGCCCACATGCCATAGGGTGTCTCTGCATGCTTTTCTGCAAGAGTGCTGCATACATTTTATATGCCGGGCGCTGATGGCTGCACTGCCAAGAGCTGCACCGCAGTGGTGCTGCCGTGCAGTGGTGCCTGGACCAGCAACTAACGTTGCGACACTGCCAGGGTCGATGGCGTTGATGCTATGGCTTAATGGGTAACATGATGATGACTGCCAGGCTCGAATGGCAGTGGTGCTTGCAAGCATTGAGGCAGCAACTTTGTTCTGCGTCGTGGCATCTTGGCCAGGCATCAGAACGTATTACATGTCAGTGCACGTACCGCAACACGTGTTGCGGTACGTTACACGGCAACGTCACGTGACCCTGAAACTTTTCATGGCTTGAACAGCATGGTTCCGAGCAGCCCATGAAGCTGCTGCAGGCATTGCTTGCCAATTTTGAGAGAGGTTAGTACTAACTAGTTACATGTGGGTCCAGTCACCATCTTAGATGGTATGAGCCACCCCAAATGAACACATTGTCAAAACGTGACGGAAAGAGATGAGCACAGCAGTAGAGCATTTGGATGGGGCTGGTTCCACAGCTATATAGTATGACATATGTCATGTAAAAGTAACAGCAGCACCCAAGCAGCAAGGCATGCAGTGACACCCTTCCCCTGTATGCAAGGCTGCTCACTCACGCAAGGCTGCGCACGCAAGCAAGGCTGGCCTGACCCACTGTAATGCGCCGCTGACTGTCATGTTGCATGCATATGATCATGACCACCCTTATCCTAGAACCAATGGTTCTCTCAGGCATGCCGGTAACCAAGTGCGTGTGATTAAGGCGGCCTGCATTCCGTGTCTACCGGCAGTAATACACCAGTATCCCAAGCCCCGGCGATTATGCAGTGCCGGCAGTGAGCATGAGCAGCCCCCGCACCGTATGAAATCAACTGTAACACAACTTGCAGCTGAGCTGCCCTCTGCACCGTGCAGCTTGTGGCAAGCTGTCCGATTAGCTAGGCGGCTAATTACGCTGCCGCAGCAAGCCTTGCAAATGCTTTGCGCCGCCAACTCCAACACCACTTGTACACACTGTTGTACACGTGCATGCTGCTGTGCTGGACAAGCAACCAGAAACCTCGCTACGCCCTCAATTTGAGGCGGTTCTGGCAGCTGTAAGATGGTTTTGAGTGAAGATAAGGCACCACAGCACATATGAAGTCGCAGTCGCGACCACCAGACTATGCTGCAGCTCAGCTGTCGGACAGCGCTACTTAGCCTGCATCATATGCACCAAGCACCCCCTGCAATGCTGGGTGCAAGAGCAGCATATGCTATGCATGCATGCCATGCAGGTCTTGGCCTCTACACAGCCATGCTCCTTCAACACACACACCAGACCACAGCGATCAGCTGCTAGCTGGCACCTCTTACCAAGCACGGAACAGGTGCATACACAAACAGCCCGCATACTGCCAGAAGGAGTCTGCTTGCAGCAGTCATGCCTGAGCGATTGTGGTAGGTGCACCGCTGTAGCCAGGCAACACCGGCCGGAGGCAGCCACCAGTGTGCTGCCGCGCGTTCTGGTTGCACTGCTGCTGCTGCTGCTGCTGTGACGGATCTGGCAGCAGCTTCTCTGCTGTGAACTGCTGCTGCCGCCGCCGCTGCTGCTGCTACTGTGGGATAGCTCTGGCAGCAAGTTGCCTGCTGTGCACTGCCGCAGCTGCTGCTACTGTGACTAATATGGCAGCAACTTTCCTGCTGTGCGCTGCCGCTGCTACTGTGAGGTAGCTCCGGCAGCAACTTTCCTGCTGTGCACTGCCGCAGCTGCTGCTACTGTGAGATAGCTCTGGCAGCAACTTTCCTGCTGTGCGCTGCTGCTACTCTGACAGCTCTGGCGGCAGCTTCTCTGCTGCGAGCTGCTGCTACTGTAAGGTAGCTCCGGCAGCAACTCTCCTGCTGTGCGCTGCTGCTTCTACTGTGACAGCTCTGGCAGCAGCTTCTCTGCTGTGAGCCGCTGCAGCAGCTGCTGCTGCTGCTGCTGCTGCTGCTGCTAGTACCGCAAGATAGCTCCGGCAGCAACTTTCCTGCTGTGCACTGCTGCTACTGCGATAGCTCTGGCAGCAGCTGCTGCTACTGTGATAGCTCTGGCAGCAGCTTCTCTGCTGTGAGCTGCTGCGGAGGCTCCCGCTGTGCTTCTAGGTGGCCCACAGCTGCTGAGCGCACGTTGATCAGGATGAACGTGGCAGCTGCAGGCACAACAGGAAACAGGCATGCGAGCGCACACTTTCAGTGCACCGCACGTGAGCGAGTACAACATGTGCAGAAAGGAGAAGAGGCCAGGACCCAGCACTGGGCACCAGAGCACGAGGCGTGCCAGCCGCACAAGCCGCTGATTGTAGCATGCAGCTGCTGAGCTTTTGAGTTTGCATACGGCAGCTGCAGGCATGAGGAGGCTACAAGTATGAGCAGGCCCAGCGATCGACCGGCAGCACGGCCAACAGAGTACCACAATCCACCCACGCACACCTATGATGCGTGTCATCCTAGGCAGCAGCCCGCGCCAGAAGTTGAGCACGCCTCCCTCCTTGTATATGGTGGCTGCTGTTGACGTCCATGTGCGGTACTCTGGCTTGCTGTACATTGCTGCCTGCATGCGCGTCTTGATCGTGTCAAAGGGGTGCGACGCAGACGCAGCAAACGCACCGCCTGCTATGCCAGCAATGGCCATGGCAGAAGCTGGAGAGTCCTGCAATGTGTCAGCGGCAGCGCACGACACGTCATTGCTGGTGGATAATCATCATCTACCGAGTTTCCAGCAAGAGCACCAAACACAAAAGAAAGAAGGGCCGCTCCCAAACCACCCTCAGGTGGTTTCCAAACCAATATGATCCAGCCTAGCCAAACCAACTGCTGGTGGTTGCTGCAGGATACTGTCGCACACTGCCGTGTATGCTGGCAACACAACGCACAGTAGCCAAGCGTATACGGGGCACAGAGTGCCTATGCCGTGTCCTCTGCAGTAAACTGCAGTAAAGACATGCGCGTGCACCTACTGCACTGCTGCGTTGCGCCCACCTTGAACTGCTGCGAGTCTTTGAGTTTGTCGAACAGTATGGGGCACAGCCCCAGGTAGCCAGCTGCATACAGCGTCTCACGGCCCACACACGGCCACTGCAGCAGAAGTGCAGCACAGCAGGGGCCTGATGTGCAGCTGATGTAACTAAACACACTGCATTCCTCTATCTAGGGTCTATCGTGCTGGGCTGATCTTTGTGTTCATATACACACCAGGCGTATGGTGTGCAAGCATACGGCGCACACAGCTGACCGGACACTACTGTGCACGGCAGCTAGCAGCCCAATGGTAACATGCACTTATGCAATTGACAATGAGCTGCTGCTGCTGCTGCTGTCGTCACTGCGTTTGTTCTCACCAGGCCTCTGTAGGCTGAGTAAGCAGGGTACGACTGCACAAAGTGCTTCACTTCCTGCAGCAGCGGCGTGCACTTTTTCTGCAGCAGCACACCAAACAACAAAAGCACCGCGGCGCAGCACAAGTGAGCTCGTCGTCTCGTGCTTCCTAAGCAGGTGCAGTCCAGTCTGTGTGATGAAGACATGAGCCTGCATCTGCTGCCATGGCCGGCTGTGCAGCTGGCTGGTGCTGCTGACCCCAGCTTGACGCAACTGTCAGGCTATGCAAAGTCGCTGGAACCACTGCTGCTGCAGGGCCACAACTAGCTTGTTGCTCCCAATACTTGCCGTTCTCATTTGCTGACCTCGCAGCCCCTTGTTGTTTGCTGTTGTGCGTGCATGTGCTGCTGCGGCTCACCTGCTGCTGAATGATGATGAGCTCTGTGGGAGATGCCACCAGTGCTGATACTGCTCCAGCAACTGCTGCACAGCCGAAGCGGTCTACTGATGAGAGCTGCTGGCTGCCTGCGCGCTGCATCAGCGTGCGCTCCATGAAGCGATTAGTGCCAAACTGGCTGGCTGTGATGGGTGCTATGCTGCCGCAGTTAATCTGCAGAGGAGGCGGCAGCAGGGACAGCAAACAATGAGCATACTGAGGCTGTTTGTGCCGCACTGGCTGTATGTGATGGGCGCTATGCTGCCGCAGTTGATCTGCTTCAGAAACTTGCAGGCGTGTGAGCAGCAACACACTTTGCAGCGTATACTGTGCACACTTTTGAGGTAGCGGTCAGTATTGCGCAGCTTGCAAGGGGAGCAGCACATACCATGTGCATGGCGGCAGGTATATCTGGGGGTGACATGCAACTTTGGCTTGAGATGCAGCCACATGCCAGGCTTAGCAGATGCAGGAGCTCTGCTGCAACTCCGATGCCCTGGCAGGCCCACTGCAGCCCTCACAATCAAGCCATCGCGTCACACCTAACTGGAAATATGCTGACATTGCTGTACGATATGCTGAATTGGGTCAGGTCGAAAGCAGGCTGCTTTGCTCACCAAGAGGCCCCTGTACATCTGTATGGGTGTTTTGGGTAGGGGCCGACCTTCCTGCAAAGCGTTTTTAAACGCCACCATCGGCTGCATCAGGCACACCTCCATCACACCACCCACAGCACCTATGAGCGTGTGCTCCATCGGAGTCACGCGGGAGGGCTGGTTGTTGCCACCCATCCTTGCTGCTGCTGGTACTGCTGCTGCTGAGCTGGCACACGCCAGCAGCTGACGCTGCTGCCACGTAGCCGCTCAGTAAGACGCTTTGGGGTATGTCTGGAACCGTTTGCTGAATAGCTATGGCGTACAGCGGTGAGATATCAGGTACACCAACCACAGCGGGGTCAAGGCCGTTGTCCAGGTACAGAAACGACAACACAGCAAAAGCGTCGTTGATTAGCTGCTGGTTGAGAGCACGGA
This sequence comes from Tetradesmus lagerheimii, assembly GCA_902809745.2. Classification (NCBI taxonomy): domain Eukaryota; kingdom Viridiplantae; phylum Chlorophyta; class Chlorophyceae; order Sphaeropleales; family Scenedesmaceae; genus Tetradesmus; species Tetradesmus lagerheimii. The sequence continues at coordinate 69,450 of CADDIJ020002332.1, read as the reverse complement.
TCCAACGCGTGCCTACGTGGCGCCTAGAGCGGCTGATAAGCCGCCAAGAACCCCAGCAACGCACTAACTCCCGATCAATGACCAAACAGTCGCTTCGTCGCGTTCAACCACAAAGAAACGTCTGAACAACATCAAACTCTCCGAGACGTCGTGCATTCAACAGCTTGGAACGTGCACTACTGTGCTGTACAACGTGGCACAGGAGGACGTGACCTGGCAGTGAGCAATGCTGACATTCAGATGCAGGGCACGTGCCTCATGTGCCACATCGCCTAGCAGGCCCCAATGTGCCAGAAGGAAGCCGCAGTGCAGCATCAGTGCTGCCGCCACCACTGCCAGCAGCAGCACCACCGCAGGCAGTGCACAGGCGCAGCGCAGCAGCAGTGCCAAACCAGCCAGCTCTAGCAGCACAGCACTTTCAATCATACCCTGGGCGATCAGTAATGGCATTCAGGTGGGGAGCGGCTTGCTGCTCACAGGTACACTCGTACGCACCCTTGATTACTGCCACATCACCACGACTGCATGTGAGATCACGCTTGCCAACTGCGCAACACCGCTTTAAGCACTTCAAAATCAGAGCGCCCCCTGCAGGAAACTGTCCACGCGCGCTTGGCAACGGCACCATTGTGCTGCCACATGTATGCAGCAGCTGTGATGACTGATGACGCACCCTGCCCGCCTGCTGTCCACTTTTGTGCTGTACTTTCCCACACGACAGTTCGCCAAGATCAAGCCAGCTGTCTTTGGCTCCTCTCAGGATCGAGGAGTGGTAGCCACATTCGACATCGGCAGCAACGAGTGCATCTGCAGCGTGCCGGCTAAGGCTGCACTGCGCACATACCCGGGCTGCAGCCCTGCGCTTGGTGTGCCTGCAGATGTCTGGCAGCAGCTGCCATGGTATGCTCAGGTATGCAGCAGGCAGGAAGTGAGGCCTGGCTGGCAACTGCTGGTGTCCCTTGCGGCATGGCTGCTTGAACATACCGTGTCACCCTCGTCTTCTTAAAGGCCTGCAACTGCATGCTCTGTGACGTCAATGTTGGTTGTCGTCTCAGCCTGCAGCTGAAGTGTTCTGCGCCTGCAGGCAGGTCTGCAGTCAAATTGTTGTTGCTTGTGTTGGTACCGTTTGCTGCATTCCCATGCCGCTCCTCATGCATGTTCTCAAAGCATTTATGAGCAGCGCGTCCATGTTCCAGTAACCAACACTCACCTGGTGTGCTGTACTCTCGCTGTTTCTGCTCCTGTGCTGCTTGGTGTTGCTGCTCCTTCTGTCGCTAACGCAGCTGGCGCTGGTGCTGCTGTCAGAGGTCAAGCAGGGCCAGGCTTCAAAGTTTTCAGACTACTTGGCGCTACTGCCGGAGCAGGTGGAAGTGCCTGCCTTGTGGACTGAAGAGGAGCTGCAGCAGCTGAGGTGCCCCTATTTCATTCAACAGGTGTGACGTGCAGCAAAGCACTCTACAGATATGTTTTAAATGTGTGATATGATAGCTGCTCAAAGTTGGTCCTATTTTATTTAATTGCATTGATAGATCCCCATAGCTTTGTGGACAGTTGCAAGCTGCCTGCAAGGATTATGTATGGCGCAGGGCAAGCCTGCAGCTGTGAAGCATCAGCAGCCTGCAAACTGTGAGAGAGAGGGAGTTACATGTGGGTGCAGTCACCATCTTCGACCGTATGAGCCACCCCAACTGCACACACATTGATAACACGCGACAACAAGATATGAGCACAGCAGTAACCCTGTTCAGCGTGTACTGCTTGATTGCAGGTGGTGCAGCAGCGCGCAGAGTGGTCGGGATTAGCTCAGCGGCTGCAGCCGTTCCTGGCCTCTGCAGGCCTCTCGCAGCAGCAGCTGCTATGGGCCCTTAGTATCACACGCAGCAGAGCCTTTGCTGCACCATATGCAGCAGCACCGCTGTCTACAGCGCCCAAAGCTCTTGCAGCAGCTCAAGTGTTGGCTGCAGCAGCTTGGTTGGCTGCTGGGACTGCTGCTGCTGTGGGCGTAGAGTTGCTCGGCGCTGCAGCTGGTGCTGGTGCGTGGTATGCGCTGCAGCAGCAGCTGCAGACGCAGCAGCAGCATGCGATTTGTCCGCTGCTGGACTTTTTCAACCACGATGGGCGGGAACAGGTGGGGTTATGAAACTTGCTACTGCTGCTGCTGCTGCTGCTGCAGCTGATAGTACTTGTGCTCTGTAAGCGCTGTTGTGCCAGGTGGAGTAGGTGCTTGTGGAGGGGTCAGCAGCATGCAGATTGCAACCATGCAGCTGGCCTCAACATTGCCATGCAGCGTGACATGCGGCTGACAGGTACCATACGCACTATGTGATGTGGCTAGTTGACCATCAAGCCAGCTTCAGTCTGTCCTGTGATCACCAGTGTGTGTCATTTTTCGGGCTGCTTGCTGCAGAGTGAGTGTGAGCTGGATGTGTGGTCGAACTCATTCAGGGTTGTGTCGATGCGGCAGTGGCGCCAAGGGCAGCAAGTGGCAATCAGGTGAGCGGTCTGGCAACATTGACGCAGCAGTTGCAATTCCCGCAATCATCAAACCATGTGCCCTATATGCTGGTGGCAAGCAAGCTATATGGCTGCTCCAGTAAGCCTAGTGTGTCTGTTGTGACACAGTGGTTGCCTGGTGCTGCTCTTGCTGTGCTTGGTTCCGCAGCTAATGTGTGATGCTTACACTGCTTCGAGAAGTGCCCTGCAGTGCTGCCATCAGAACAGTGTTGCTTCAAGGAGGTAGCTGAATTTGCTGACCAGCAGGCGCTGACTCTTTTGTTTTGCATCTGTTGCTGCACGCCTGCTGCGCACTGCTGCTTTGTGGTGTGCCGAATGCAGCTATGGACGGAGCAGCTCAGATGTACTGCTGCAGCTGTATGGCTTTGTGGAGCCAGGCAATGTGCACGAGAGGTATGTAAGTTGTGCAGCGTGTCCCACATCCAGCCTGCTTGTGCTCCCCATGCTTGCAGTACTTGAGTATCAGCCATCTTGCTAATGCCATGGTGCGCTGGGCAGTCGCTTTGTCACAGAGTTCATCCCATACTGCATAGACATTCGTCTGCCAACTTTATAACATTGTTTCCTAGTGTTTGCTGTTCTGACAGTGAAACACTGTATAATGGTGTGCAGGTACTTGGTGCGAAGCTTGCCATGTGTCCTGGAGCAGCAAGGGCTGCTGGCTACTGCTGAAGCGAGTGCAGCTCTAGCTGAGGTGAGCAGCATGGCAAAGGCCTGCAGTCAGAGCCGTGGTGCTAGTTTGGAGACGCTCGTCAGAGGTGAAAGGACTGCTCCAGTTGCGGCAGTAGCTGCAGCGATACGTTGTTATGATGTGTGGTGGCAGCACTATCTTAAAGCACCCTGTGCACATGACGTGCTCTGATACATGGACGCAATTCACATTGAGCGGTGCAGTATCTTTTATGGCTGTGAGAACGAGTTTAGTAACATACCAACAATGGCTACTGGACCAAAGCTTGTTTGTGTGGCGCTGTGCTGCTGCTGCATGCAGGTGGCCTTCACGCGGCAAGGCATTCCAGCAGCAGCAGCAGCTGCTCTTGAGCAGGTGTGCAAGCAGCCGTGGCGGTCAGTCGACTCTGCTGACCTCATGTCCTATGCAGCACTCAGCGGCACAGCGAGAGCTGCATGTGCAGCTGCCGTACAACAGGAGCTGCAGCGACTGGGTGCTCACCAGCAGACACTTGCAGATGATCTGGCGGTACTGCAGGCAGTACAGGAGCTTCCTGTGAAGCAGCAGGAGATGGAGGCACTGCAAGGCCTGCTGCAGACGACGCAGGCAGAGCTGCACCGGCTGCAAGCCCAGATGGAGCAGCAGCAGCAGCAGCAGCAGCAAGATGAGGCAGCACAGCGCCAAGCTATGAGTGGTAATGGCGTGGCGCCTGAAGTCAAGCCGGGCAGTGATGGGATGGAAGGTGCAGGTGAAGGCCAGCAGACGGCGCTGCAAGGTGAAGTGGCAGATGCCACAGCACGTGTTCAGGACCTGCATCAGCAGGTGTCATCGCTGCAGCAGCTGCTGGGTGAGTGGACGCAGCTGGTGTCTGGCCAGAAGCTGCTGGCGGTGCAGTTCAGGCTAGAGAAGCAGCAGCTGCTGGATGGCTTGGTGGCCCAACTTGCTTGATGCTCCTGCGGCCTGTCCCGAGCCTGGCAGGAATCGCTGCTGGAATTAGTACCCTCAATTTCAAGGCATGCAGGCCTTTTTGCGAGGCTTTGCAAGGCCATGGATTGATGGTTCCAAACGGTGCACTGTTTGGTGTCATTGTGACGGCTTGATTGACGCAGCGACCCAGGCTGTCCAGAGTTGCTGGTAGAGGGTAGCAGGGGCCCACACTCGCATCAAACGCTGCTGCAGCAGACTTATGCTTGGGAATGGTCCATAAGCTTGAAAGTACGACCTGTCCATTTGGTCGTTGATTGTATAGTGCCGTTTTTGACACTGTCACTAGAGTTGCTGGCTGCCACCAGACAAGCTATGATGATTGCACTAGCTGTGGCAACTGCGTCATTGGATGGACGTGCCACGTGCCAGTGGATAGATATGGGCGTTTACGCCCTTCAAGACTCGCCGCAAGGCACCAAGTCTCCCCCCACCCTCCCTCCCGCCCACCAGCCCGTCTGCAGCGAAGCACCTATAGCTAGCCCTGTACCCGTGTTTATTTGACGGATTACCATTGATGAAAGGAGACTACAAGTGCGCATGCTACCTGAGCAGAAGTCTGCTCATGATCAGAAGCACACAGCAACACAAAACATGCAAACACCAGGTGCTCTGCTTGTGATAGCAGCAGCACTCTAGTTCTGCCTGTGATAGACTCCCTGCAGGTGGGTGTCAACTTAAAACATGGCACTCTAAAAGCGGCAGGATCAAAAATGCTCCCGCCAGCTGCGATTGCCATACGAGAAATTGCAGTGATCCTCAGGGCGCCTTTTGCAAGGAGATCATCACACTGCCAGCAAACATTCGCATGCGCGCCACCCCAGACCACAAGACACGGGCTGTATCCTCCTGTTCGGAACAGAAATCCGACGGTGGAGTCTTGTGATACGCTGGCCTGGTTGCAAGGCTGCACATGCAATTGCCAGCAACACACCAGGCACACATGCACGAACACCATCTGCTGGAAACAAAAGCAACAGCCTCTGTATGAGGACCTGCCTTTGCCCAGCTGCGCGTGACCAAATATCGGCACAGTAGCGCAAGCACACCCGCAAGTGCAAGCGTGCCTGAACTCTTGTGTATGCACGCTCTGTGATACAACACACTATCCTGACGGGAAAGCGTGGCTACTGCAGACTGAAAAGGCAAAAAAGGGAATAACCAGAACTTGCACCAATGAAACTGGTGCAGAAGGGTTGTCCAACTGCTCGAAAGGCTGGTGAACAACAACACAATCAGGACTTAAATTGATTGAAGTAAGTTACCAGGTGTGCCCGCAGACACTTTTAGGACCGCAGAGCGTGGTACACGAGAGTAAACCACAAAAAGCCTCAAAGAGGCAAAAAGCAGCTTCCCCCACCCAATAACATGAACTCTGCGCAGAGAACGACTGGCATGACGGAAAAAACAGTGTCAACGTCAGGTGTCAGAATATGCAAGGCATGTAGACAAGTCAGCAACATGCAGGTACAGAACACATGGGTGCTCCTGCATCGAGTGTTGGGGACATTGAACAACATGATGATCAGCACGATCATTGATCTCTGCTGCTAACTGACAACACAAGGCGACAACCAACCTCAGCAACACCAAGGCACTGACTGAGTTCGTCACCCCAAAGATGCGGCAGATGGACACACACCTGACGGAGTGCATCCACCCAACACACCCACTGGCTGACATGTGCAGCATTTGACAGCTGAAATGCTACAAAAAGACAACTCATGCAGCAAAGCAGATGAAAAGTAACGACAAGCACCAGAGCTCGTAACCAAGTAACTGGCTATCAACCCCTCCGTGGTGCCAGTTGAAACTGGTGGCCAACCACACGAATGAAGGGGTGATCAGGACAAAGGCAGGTGCCCCCGCAAGATTGCACCACATATGGACGTCTAAAGAGCGCCGCAGCACCTGATTGATTGAATTGATTGAAGTAAGTTACCAGGTGTGCCCGCAGACAGGACCGCAGAGCGCGGTACACGAGAGTAAACCACAAAAAGCCTCAAAGAGGCAAAAAGCAGCTTCCCCCACCCAATAACATGAACTCTGCGCAGAGAACGACTGGCATGACGGAAAAAACAGTGTCAACGTCAGGTGTCAGAATATTTTTTTTATATGTTTTGCGTCTCAGGGAGTTGCACCCTGCGACGTGTCAGAATATGCAAGGCATGTAGACAAGTCAGCAACATGCAGGTACAGAACAGCACCAATGCCGCTGCCCTGGCAGAGACTAACACATTCATCAGATCGAGCTAATGCGTGCAAGAATCACATCAACCGTCAGGTCAGGAAGCTGCATGCAGACAGAATTGTTTATGAATCACTGCAGCACTCTACTTTGAGCCGTTACATCACGCATGTGCACCCTACACATGCTGATGCCATGCGTTTTAAAAGGGCTAGGCCCTTTTTGTGTTCTGGTGCGCCAACGCGTGGTATTGAGTTGCTGATGCGTGTTCGAATGGGCTGTCTTTGTGTGCATGAGCGTACCAGTCGTTATGGTGGCAGCAGAGCTGATTCTAACACAGCATGTCCTGCTTGTGGTCAGGGTGTTGAGTCTTTGTCACATCTGATGTTTGATTGTCCCGCTACTTCTGCTCAGAGGGATACTATGCTTGATGAAATTCGGTCTGTTTTGCGTGATGTTGCTGGCGGCGCTGAAAAATTGCGCAATGTGTTGTCGTTGACTGATGCATCCACCAAGTTGTTGCGTTTTGTTTCTGATGATATTTGGGGTAGTAGGGGGGTGTGCCGAGTGATATCTAGGAGCATTGCTGAGTATCTTGTCCAAGCTTGGGATGTGCGTAATATTTGCAAACACAATGGAGCAGTGCTCCCTCTTTCTTCCGCTCCTGAGGGGCGCGGGGCCGATGGCGTTGATGGATAGATAGATAGAGGGGTTACACGGTGTGTTCATGCGGCATACGCCACCACAGACACCTGGTAAAATAGGAAGCTGCAAGCAGCTCAGCTCGGGCTGTCACTCTGAGGTTTCAACCCCAGAAAAACCTCTGTGCGTAAGGTATGACATTGGTTATGCTAGCATAACCGTCTTCCTTACGACACGCAATTTGGCTGCACTCTGAGAATCTTCGGGCATGAATGCAGTATTCTAATCAGTGTTGGTGACAGCAGTCTATACATCTTCCAGTGTAGAGGGCAGGCTGAACATGCTTCGCTGACTCAGCAAAATGCTGATACAGACGCAAAGGCAGCACATGTGTAAATGTGAGTAGTGTGCTGGCTTTTGAGAGCACTGCATGTCATCAGCATGAAGCAAGTATGCACTGATGTCAATACTCACCCAACAGCCTGGCAGTGTAACTGCCTCGTGCTGACAGCATGCAAAGCAAGCACGCAAGCAGGTGTACATGTGGAAAGCAGGTCAAGCAATAACACACAATTGTACATGGCATCATCTGCGAATCACCCGTAAGCCATTGCCTCGCAAGACAGTGTGCCAAGCAACAAATGGCTGACGTGTGAGCAGCTGGTTCCTACACCGACTAGGTATTCTAGCGGTAGCAGCAAAATCTGCCAGCGCATCCCAAAAGGCACCAACTGCTGCGCGCACAGCAACTTGTTCAACTAGTACAGGCACACTCAGCCTGTGCGAAACCGCCCAAGCAGCTCTGCGGCCAAGATCAAAAGCGTGTATTGCAGCTATACACACCATGTCCCAGACAAGCTGATGCATGTCAATGTGAGGGGCACAAGCCAGCCACAAAGCGCTGCACGGCAAGGTTGCCCCTGCTGCCAGCATATGAAATGCTCTCAGCTGACTTTCCACCTCACGTCGAACAGCAACAGCTACCGGACAGGTCCAAAAGTGATGCTCCACGCCTGGTCCCACAACTGAACATGCTGCACACCCCGTGGTGAGGTGCATACGCTGCGCAGTAGGGAATGCATTCAATGCCAGACGCCATGCTGCCTCTTTGTAAGTGTTAGCCACTCTGATCTTCCACCAGCGGGACAACACCAGCTGCACATCAGGGAGCTGGGTACCCGCAGGCAATCCATCCAATGTTTTAACACTGTTCAAGTATGCAGCATGACGGGGAGCAATTGCATCTAACGCAGTGAGACGTTGCATCCTAGTGGCAACAGCAACAGTAAGATCTGCCACACGAATTACGCTGTTGGTATCCCCTCCAGGACGCTGCCAACCCAGATCTGCACACAACGCCTCACGCGCTAACAACAACTCATCAGGTGTCAATGCAGCGAGCTGAGCCGTAGTTTCACCAGCAGCATAAGCTGCTGCCATGTGTGTGCGTGCGGCACCAACCCACTGGATGGGAACAAGCGCAAGCAAAGCTTGCACGTGCTGACGTGCCAGCTGCCTGTCAGAATACTGTACCTTGTGGCATAGCCATGGGCCCCAAATGTCACGCTCATACGCAGCACGTTGAGCCTGTAACCCAGGCAAAGCACACACGCGGTCCAGTTCGGATGAGAGCAGCACAGCTTGGCCAACAGTTTGCAGCTTTGGCAGCTGTAGCAAGCCAAACGCAGCCACACTTTCAAGACCAACCACAACTTGCCTTCGCTGTGCAAACCACTCCCAATCCTGAGAGACTGTAAAAATAGGATTCGCCCACAACGGTGCGTGCCAGCATAACCCTGCCACATCCAGAGCTTCTGCACCTACATGTCGGAGCGGCGGTAGAGCCCGCAGCCCCATCGCAAGTGCACGCAATGCAGAGGGGAGGCACACATCCGCAGGAGCAGATGGGAAAATATGATGTCTGCCACACAACAGCAGCCCCCAAGGGCTGCTGCTGGTGGCACGTGTGCACGGATCTGTAGCAGCAGCCCAACAGGGCCACAGCTGCCGCGCCACTGCCACCCAAGGAGCAGTACCCCCTTGCAGGAAAGGCAGTGCTTCACACGCCCACCTCGACAGCAGATGGTGATGAACTGGCAGTAACCCAAAACCACCCTGCATTGGATGCGCTGCCATGCACTCCCCAGGAACTCCAGGGGCGCGCCTCAAATCATCATCAGGGCCCAAACCAGCATCAACCAGCGCTGCTGTCCATGTACCAAGTTTGCCTGAAACTGCCTCAGGCAATTGGCCCGCAAACTGGGCCGCATACAAGAGTGTGGATAACGCATAGGCATTGGCAGCGAACGCCCTACCAAAAGCTGACAGTTTAGAGATGTGGCTGATATTCTGCATGCAATGCCGCACCACCTCCATCCTGCCATCCCAGTCGACGCTGCTGTTGCCTATGCTATCAAAGAACACACCCAACGATTTTGCCTTTGCAACAACCTGCATAGCCCCCAACGCATGTGCTGCCCCATCTGGCGCTGCAGCCTGGTTAGGCTGCTGCCCTACATGCAACAAGAATGATTTGGTGGGGTTCAAGCACTGGCCAGAAGCTTTGGCAAATTCTGACATGCATGTCATAAACGTTGGAACATCAGCAAGCGATAACAAAAATACCTCAGCATCATCAGCATACTGTGCCGTTGTAAGCTGCTGACTAGCTGCCACGATGCCTATGCCACGCTGCTTCAAGTAACACAGCAATGCTTGATGCGTTGAAAAAAGAAGAGGTTTGTTACAGGGGTGGGCAAGCTATCGCCCTAGAGCGAGTCACTTGCCCCTCTTTCAGCTCACATATCATGAGAACCCGATAGCAAGCCACAAGATTCAACCAAAGTAAAACTCCAGAGGCATCGTGCAGCCCCTACCTCCCCATAAACCAACAAGTACATGCAGTGCAGCATGTGCGAAGTGCAGCACGAAAAGCAGCAGGGTGCTCAAAGCACAGGGCACAAAACGCACAGGGGAAGGCAGGCATGGTCCAAACAGCAAGCGGGATGCACAACGGTGCTGCTTACCATAGGTGTTTGGCATGAGAAGAAGAGGGGTTACAGGGTGTGTTCAAGCGGCTACGCCGCAACGGACACCAGCTAGAAAAAGGATGCTGCGAACAGCTCAGCTCAGACTGTCACTCAAAAGGAGGCTGAACCCCAGAAAAACAGCCCCTGTGTGAGAGGCATGACATTTGGTGTGCAAGCACAACCGTCTTTCTCATCATGTTTGGCATGAAGAAGAAGAGGGGTTACAGGGTGTGAGAGAGAGAGAGAGAGGTCTGTTACAGGGGTGGGCAAGCTATCGCCCTAGAGCGAGTCACTTGCCCCTCTTTCAGCTCACATATCATGAGAACCCGATAGCAAGCCACAAGATGCAACCAAAGTAAAACTCCAGAGGCATCTTGCAGCCCCTACCTCCCCATAAACCAACAAGTACATGCAGTGCAGCATGTGTGTTCAAGCGGCTACGCCGCAACGGACACCAGCTAGAAAAAGGATGCTGCTGTTTGGCATGAGAGAGAGAGAGAGAGGTCTGTTACAGGGGTGGGCAAGCTATCGCCCTAGAGCGAGTCACTTGCCCCTCTTTCAGCTCACATATCATGAGAACCCGATAGCAAGCCACAAGATGCAACCAAAGTAAAACTCCAGAGGCATCTTGCAGCCCCTACCTCCCCATAAACCAACAAGTACATGCAGTGCAGCATGTGCGAAGTGCAGCATGTGCGAAGTGCTATGGCTTAATGGGTAACATGATGATGATGACATTCATCAGATGGTCAGATGGCGGCACGTTAAACACGTGGCGCAGTGGTGATGACGGACGAACAGTGGCCGAAAGGTTGCAGGTTCGATTCTGAGCCTAAGCAGTATGTCCCTGGACTCAGGGATACAGTCGGCGAAAGCCGAAGGAAGGATGCTGCTAATATCCTCGCGACTCTCCGCAGGACTCCGTCGATTGCTGGCTATATACACACCGGCCCTGCTAGGTATGCAGTCCACCGTATGGGGTGATTCCCACATGCTGCCTAGGAAGGGGTGTAAGGGGCTGGGTGGTCTACCTTACACCGAATATAGAGAGAATAATCAGTCTGCTTTCCGCCTCCCCAGTGGGTGAGGCGCGGTTGCCGATGCCGAAAGGTATGGCTTACAAGGATTGATTATTATTATTACTCCTGATGGCTGCAGCTCACCTGCTTGCCGCCCACCACATCGTCGTTTGTCATCTCAATGACCCCGTTGAAGCTAGCTTCTTCTGGCTTCGGCGTTTGCCATGCCCAAGGATTTGCACGCGGTCCCCTGGCTCCCATCTGTTGCTCAGATCAACTAAGGGGGGCTCCTTCTTGACCGTCACCTGCTGCTGACCTAGCTACTGCTGCTGCTGCTTCTGGTCTGTCTGTCTGCTGCTGCTGACCTTGCTGCTGCAGCTGCTGTTGTCTCGGCCATCTACCTCTTGATGTTCGCCACCTGGGCATTGGAAACCACGGCAGCAGCAGCAGCGGCAGCAGCAGGCAATAAACAAGAATCATTTATAACGTGCAGCCTCTCATGCCAAGCCATTGCTGCTAATCTGCTGTGCTGCTCAACATCTTTCACCAAGCTGCACAACATTGAACCTGCGTGCTGCTGCTATACACAGCACATGGCAACAGCAGGCCTGCTGAAGTTTTATTGGATGAACCTGACGACAGTCTCGCTGCATACATTGAGCACACAGGCACCATAGCAGCTGGTGACAGATCAGGGTACAGAAAGCGCTAGGCGCGCCATGACCTGTGAGCAGCCAGGACTGCTGCACTGTGATGGCTTGGATGCAGGTCTGTGTGCAAACATACATGCCAAATGCATTTGTATCATGCGCCAACCAACTCTTACCACACTTTGCGATGTGCACAGGCTGCTCTGCTGAGGAATGCAGGTGCTGTTGCACTGCTGAGCTGTGTACCACCTTGGCTGTCTGCTCCATGCCACGGCACCAGATCACTGGCGCACTGTCATCAACCTTTTATCTTGATACTCTTCTACTGTTCCTATGTGTGCAGAGCCATGAGTTGCTGTTGTGCCACGCAGCAGAGACCTCAGCGCCTGCAGGGCTCTGCCATCCATTGATCATCAGGGCGGGTGATGATCTGCATCGATGTCGCAGCTTGGTGGTTTTCAAAGCCATTGTCAGCGTTGTGATGGCACGCTGCGTGGCCGAGATCACGGATGCGAGCACTGCGAGGGGCCACAAGCACGTTGCACCTCTTTGATCAGCTCCGCGATGGGATGTATAGCGTTTTGAGGCTGTTGTGGTCGCGTACTACGTCTGAATAGATCATATTACGATGTTCGAAGCAAACAGGAACAGCTGTCACTGTCAACTTGTGCTGTAACAAATGACAAGCTCGTGCCTGCCAAGCACCTCTGCAGGGTCTGGTGTGGATCGCGTGCCTATTCAACTTGAAAATGTATTAGTTTGTCACATGGTGATGAAGCATGGGCTCCAGGCGCTTCTGGTTGCAGGGCTTTCAGCACTACTGCCGCAGCGGCTGCTCACGATGAGCGGGAAAGGCTTGTGCCCTCTGGCACTGCACCATCTGCTGCATTGGGCGTGTCAGATGCATAAATATGAGCTACAGTATGCTGTGTGATGGTTCGAAGCACTGTCAAGCTCAACTGCCTGCTGTTGCATGCATGCTGCAGCTGTGCTGCAGCTGCAACCCAAAGCATGGCAACCATGACAAACCTGGAGCCTGCTGAGGCGCTTGTGGCACTTTATCACCGCAGAACTGTTGCACAACGTCCGCTGAAACCACCCAGAGCTTGGCCGCGATTATCTGTCATGCTGCCAGGTTAACCCGGGCTTGTCAATGGATAAACGTATTTAGAGTATATCCATGAACCAGGGAGGATAAATCCAATATCCATCAAGTTTTCACCAGATAAGCACATTATCCCACGGGATAAAACCCCCCTGGCGTCTGTAGGGAAGGGGCCTATGAACATATGGCGCTGGCATGCACCAGTTCGTACCCCCTTACCTAACACAGTACACTGCTTTGTCATTGTCATTGATATATGCAAGGGTTTTATACAGTGCACTGTGCTGTCATTGATTTATCCAATAATGTGGCCTCACACATTACACAACGCCTTGTGCATAGGTTTTTAGGGGTAGGCGTTTCAGCGATGGCGCAGAAGTTTGCAGCAGTGTTCACATTGTACTACAGCATAACATTGTTATTGTCATCTTTGTGTCAAAGTGGTCAGGTATCAACATTGCTACTATGTATTGCTCGGAGGGCTTCTGATGCATGTGTGCGAGCCAGTAGGCGGGTATGTCAATTGAATCGTGCAGTCATGGGTCAGCAAAGCTGGCATGGCAGCGTGGCATGCCTGTTGGTATATGTAGCTGGAGTGTATGCTGGTTTGTGATGCCGTCAATTGGACACATCTTAAAGTATATGGTGTATGATACACTGCATGGTGCCAGGCGCATCAAGGCAGATGAACACCATGTTGGTTGGAGCCGGTTTGCATATACACCCCAGCAGCCTGGCAGCCAAGGCGCCTGCTTCTGCGTGCCAGTCACATCTTTTGCCACCGTTGCAACAGCTCTGCTGGCAGTGCGCACTGCATGCAGTCGTGTTATGTAACAATCATAAAATTATTTCTGCCCTCCATGACATGGCAGCTATCCAAAGCCGCTGAGGGACCCTCAAAAAGATCTGTCGTACCCACCTGTCTGACCGTCAGACACTTTATGTACCGATGTGCACCAATGTTGCTGAATGGATACTGCCATGATGCCACAAGTAGCAAACAAGCTGCTCAACCCTCCGGGGTGCTTTGCCAAGTCGAACTTTGAATTGTTGTGATCTACAGTTGCAGCATCTTACAAAGACGTCAACAAAGAGACAGGCCCTGCTTTAGACAACATGTCCAGCTATCACAACATCGTGAACCGTGCGGCAATAGCAGCCAACAGTATCGTCACAATGACGATGCTGTTGGCTCATCAACATAGGCAGCAGCCCTGCCACTCCTCCCAGGCACCGCCAACTCAGCCGCCAATATCTCACCGCCCGTAGCAGGCGTCTCCAGGCCCTTGTACGTCCTGTGCTGCTGCAGGTACTGCGCCGCAGAGTGCACCTGCACCTGCTGCCCGCTGCGGCTGCCTGTCCCTGCAAGTACCTTGCCCTGCTGGCTGCTGCCGGCTATCACAAGCGCGCCTGCAGCTGCACCCCAGCCAGACACAGCTGCACCTCCTCCCTCTTCAACCCCTTGTTCACTATCACTGTCCTCCCCACCAACATTGCCACCTACACAGGCTGCTGCTGCTGCTGCTGCGGCTGCGGCTGCTGCGGCTGCAGCTGAATCGTCAACTGCTGCGTCAGGCACTGCCCCTTGTTGCTGTTCACTCTCTCCTGCAAACAAGTCCCCGAAGTCAAGCCTGTACGCTGCTGCCTCAAAAGCCTTGCCAGTGAAAGCAAGGTACGCCTCGTGTGGTGTAATGATGGGGCTGAGGTACTCCTTGCTGTCAAGAATGAGCCCTTGGGGATCTGCCAGCATCACGAAGACTTCGATTTCGGGGAAGTTTGCAAGCTTGGCAGGGTTGGGCTTACCCATGAGGAGCGTGTAGGTCTTCTTGCCAGCCTGCGGCAGCAGCAGCAGCAGCAGCAGAGCAGAGGCGTGTCAGCCAGGCAGAACAAGGGCAGCCTGGTATCAAGGTGCGCAACAAGTGATGCAGATGCATTTAGCACAACTTGACAAGCAGCAGCTGAATAAACTTGTGCTACACCCAAGCCAGCGGTGTGCTGCTAATGCTGGAAGTATGCTGGTTCCTCTCGTACACCGCTGCTTCCGCACCAATCACCTGCCTTGAAAGCATATCCGCGACAACTTGACTGCGCTTTCTGGTGCAACAAACTGCTCGCTGGCTTCATCACGCCAACGCTAGCTCACCTGTGCAGCCAGCTGCCGCACCCTACTGAGTGCCTGCAGGTACCCCGCAGCCCCCAGCGTGCCCACCAGCAAGCCGACCATGCTCGCTGCACGCGCACGCTCCACTAGATAGTACCGCCTCTTCAACAGCCGCTGCAGGTCAGGCAGCAGCCCGTGCTCTGCAGTGCAGCTGGCAGGGTTCA
Source organism: Tetradesmus lagerheimii (assembly GCA_902809745.2). Lineage (NCBI taxonomy): Eukaryota > Viridiplantae > Chlorophyta > Chlorophyceae > Sphaeropleales > Scenedesmaceae > Tetradesmus > Tetradesmus lagerheimii. Next base: position 54,324 of record CADDIJ020002332.1, on the reverse strand, counting down.
GCAGCAGCCAGGGGCTGGTGCTGTAGGTGAGCTGAAGGTGGGTGAGGGCTGGGCTGTTGAAGGGGCCTAGCCACACCATGAGTGCTTGCTGGCTGCTGCTGCTGCTGCTGCTGGCGTTTGGTAGCTGCCATACTAGTCCACCAACAGGGGGCACATAGCTGCTGCTGCTGCTCTCGTCAGCTGTGCTTGCTGATCCATCAGTTGGTGCAGGTGATGGTGCAGCTGTCTCCTGTTGCTGCTGCTGCTGACAGCAGCTCTGCTGACTGGAAGGGTCTGTACCAGCTGCACAAGCGCTGCCTTGGTCAACCGCATGCTGCTGCTGCTGTTGCTCCTGTTGCTGCTGTGCGCCTGCTTGGCAGCAAGCACTGCTGCTGCTGCAGCCAGCTGAAGCTGTGCTGCCTGCTGCTATTGAACTGCTGCTCTGTGGCTGCAGCTCCAGTGGTGCGCTGTATGCAAACACAAGCTGCAGCGGCCCCTGTTATGCATGCAGCAACAGCAGCAGGCAGGATGAGCAGGCACACTACAGCCCAAGCAGCTGCGTGATTGAAACCAGCATTGTTTGCATTGCCACCGCTGCAAGCCCCTGTGCATGGACAGCTCCTGGTGTGTTAGCGACTGCTGGCCATGATCAACCCTGCATCACATGGATCTATGCAGAAGGCAACATGCAGTAATATGCAAGCAGCCAAACACCAAGGCAGTTGCGGTGCGCATATTCACCTGATACGCCATCAGCATCGCCTCCTGCAGCTGCGGCAGCAAGTGCAGATAGCCCTGATCACAGCACACGACTGCACACTGCTGCTGCCCATCCTCCCGCATAGGCTCGCCTGTACCGCTGCCAGCCTGTGTGCTGCTGCTGCTGCCAAGCAGCTGCTGTCCTGTGCTTGCTAGTTGCTCTGCTGCCCAGCTGCTGCACTGCTGTACGTCCAACTGAGCCTTGGGTAGCACGCACAACGCTGGTGTGCGTGACACTGGGTTGAGGGAGGCATAGCCGTAGTGGATCTGGCGCACATAGGAGATAGCAGCATGCAAGTGAGTTGAGCAGTCAGAGCAACCAGATGTTTGACTAAAAGACGGTGCCAGAAGCATTGCATGTTGGCCTGGTGTATGGCTGGCAGAGCAAACACAAAGAGACTGGTTGGTGGGCTGGCAGGCTAGGCCAAGCGATCAAGGAGGCTTTGTCACTCACTATGCAGTCTGCGTTGACGTGAGCCGCTGCCACCTCATCAACACTGAGCGGGTTGTATGATGTGTCAGCCAGCACGTACACCTGTGCCAGCAGCAGCAGCAGTGTCAGTAACAACACAACAGCAGCAGCAGGAGCTCTGATATGAGCATAAATGACTGCATGGAGAGGTGGTCATACCACCAGCACTGCAGTTAACAGCTGGGTGCCCAAACTGGCCTCACCTTGGCATCTGAGCCGGCTGCTGTCAACTCTGTCTGAAGGGCGTCGGCCACCACTGGGGAGTCGTGCAGCATGTCATCCGGGAACTGCATCGTAACCCTAGTATACCCATTGCGCTGAACGTAAGCAGCAGAGGCTTTCAGCTCCCACAACTTGCTGAACTCCATCTTGATATCGGTGTTGTCAACACTTGGCCCGTGATCTACGCCACTCACCACGTGTTAGCAAGCCAGGATGTTCTGTACAAGGTGAGGTGCATTGCAGGCGCGGCACGGCTCTTTTGCTTGGTGGTTACACATGACAAGTGTGTCAGAGAGTGAGTCTTGAACATGTGAACTGCATGAGCTGGATATCTCTGCTTTTCATGTATCACAGTCAAGCTTTTAGTGGTGTCATGTGCATCGGTCGTTCTGTAACAGCCGCACAAGTGTCGGTTGCAGTACACTCGTAGGCAGCAAGTGCTGACAGTTGGAGCTGGTATCGCACCCGAAGCAGCAGCAACAGCACGCAATGGGGACCGCAGCTAGCTCTCCTGTGGAGAAGCCACAGCACATCACTGTGGAGTTTGATGTGAGGAACACAGCAGCAGCACCGGCAGCAGCAGCACACGCAACAGCAGCAGTCTTCTTGGAATAGGCAGCTTGCACTATCAGCTGCTGTGTTCTATTTAAAAGGCAATAGCCGAAATAGCAACTTGTCTTCCGACAGCGTGACAGTCAACTTTTGCTGGCAACATGACTCAAAGAAGGCCAACTGACTGCGTGTGCATGCAGGTCAGCTGCAGCATCCCTGTGGAGGAGATTGTCAACATCTCAGAGCAGGCCGGCAAAGCCATCCTGCAGATCTACAACAGCGCAGTAAGCACCTCTCATCCGACCCAAGAACTTGCAGGATTCGGTGCTGTTGCAGCTGTGTTCTGCTTGCGCCTGCTGAACCAGTGCTGCAGCAAGACAGTGTACAACATGCGCGCTTTTGCAGCGTCAATCAACCAGACGTGGAGCAGCCGGCAGTACAATTCTATGCAGTATTCTATGACATCCTGTGTGCTGCTTGCAGGACCATGGTGTTGAGTTCAAGGGTGATGAGTCGCCGCTGACCAAGGCAGACACTGAGAGCAACCGCATCATCTGTGAGGGCCTGCAGCGCGTGAGCCCCCACGTGCCAATCATCTCAGAGGAAAACAAGACGCTGCCACACAGCATACGCAAGGTGAGCTCAGCAGCAGTGGTTGCATGTCGCGTTGGTGTCTGGTGAGACATGCAATGTGCCGCAGCAGCATGTTGTGGGCGTGTTGCACCGCAGCTGTACTGCCCGCCGACAATGTACTGTACTCATAGCAGGGAACATGCACTCAGCATTGGTTCCAGTGTCACAACACTTGCTGGTTCTTGTCCGTGTTGTGTTGTTGCAACCTGTGTTGTGCGTTGGCGCTGGTGCCTGCAGAACTACCAGTATTGCTGGGTGGTTGACCCGCTGGATGGCACAAAGGAGTTCATCAAGCGCAATGGGGAGTTTACAGTCATGATCGGCCTCGTGCAGGTGGGTGCGACAGCTGGCGGTGAAGTTGGTTGGGCTAGATTAACATAACAGCAGCAGCAGTGGCTGCTAAGGCAGCTGAAAGAGGGCAGATGTTGTGCAGCAGAAGAGGGGGCTGATGGGTTCAGCGTGGCTGCTGGCAGCAAGAGCCGCAGGATGAGGACATACTGCTGTATGATGGCAGGAGCATATGTAACCTGAACTTGTGCTGGCAAGCCCTGCCCGCACATGTGTTCTCTGCAACGCTAACACCCATCATGCATGCGGGTTGAATCGCCAAAAATTTTCACATAGAGGATATGTGAGCTCCGGTTGCCTTGTTGCTGTTGTGTGCAGCGCTCCACCGCAGTGCTGGGCGTGGTGCACGTGCCTGTCAGCGGCAAGACGTACTACGCAGTGGCGGGCAAGGGCGCGTACGTGCGCGATGCAGACGGCAGCACCAAGCAGATACACGCCAAGGAGTTCAGCGTGTCTGACCCGGGGCTGGTGCTGGTGGGCAGCGCCAGCCACGCCAACCCCAGCAACAACACAGGTGCGCATGCAAAACGTGCATTGCACGTGCAGCAAGCAGAAATATTCGGCTTTGATTTCAGCTTCGCAGTTGGCAGGGAGTGGGAGAATTGTGCAGCGTGTCATGGAACAGCTGAATGTGGACACCAGATAAAAGCAAGCTGCGCACTTTTAAACGTAATGCTGCGTGTGCAACTTCTGGGCTTGCATCATGTTGAGAATGTCATACCATGGGTGCAACTGCACCAACCGCAACAGCAATGGGGAGGGCACCCAGTCAGGGTGTGAACTTGTAATGTTTGATGTCCTGCTGTGCCGCTGCTGCCGCGCTGCAGCCATGAAGGACTTTGTGGAGCTGTTTGAGGCGCCGCAGTTCAGCAGCTACGGCAGCTCCCTCAAGCTGCTCATGGTGGCAGAGGGGGACGCACACGTATACCCGAGGTGTGGTGCCGGGGGGGGGGGCGAGTGGGCGAGGCTCGACAGCAGCTGCAGCGGATGTGGCAGGCAGGAGTGTGGACAGGAGTGGAGTGCTACACACAGGCTGGCAATGACAGTCACACGCCTGATGTGGTACGCTCGCTATGACTGAGCAGGCCTAGGCATGGCTTTGCGACAGCAGGGGCATGCTTGCTTTGAAAGCTCACATGCCGCACAAGATGCATGTGACACTTGGATGTCCACAGTATGCATGCACATGACTGACAGGCTGCTGCTGCTGCTGCTCTGTCTGGCCCAGGCTGGCTCCCACGATGGAGTGGGACACAGCTGCTGCTGACATCATTGTGAAGGAGGCCGGGGGCGTGGTGCTGCAGGCTGGCAAGATCACCGGCAAGGGGGAGCTGCTGGAGGACTGGAAGGTGAGGGGAGCGGGGGGGGGGGCGATGGCTGAATGTGCTGTACCGGTTTTCCGAAATGATGCACACTGTGGGCTTGCCTTGACTGGCATCAGGCAAGAGGGAATTGCTGGAGGACTGGAAGGTGACAGGGGGGCCCGGCAGTGGCTGAATGTGCTGTGCCTGTTGCTGATATGATGCACACTGTGGACGTGCCTTTGAGTGGCATCAGGCAAGAGGGAAGGTGCTTGAGTATACGCAGGTGAAGGGTTGACAAGCAACATGCTCTGTTCGCAGGATGTCCTGTAGCGGCATGCAAATGTGCCAGTGCTGGTGTGCGGCATCCAGTCAGCCTGCAACAGTGCTGACTTGGGTTGACACACATGTGATGTGGGCTCAGCATGCAAGCTTTGCTGTGTAAGAATCTGGATGTTGTGTGCATACGGTTCACTTCAGGTTACTAGTCAGCGATATGTGTCAGCGCACTGCGCAGGTGCTGTAGTGCCAAGTTGACCTTCATACTGTCTGCACAGCAAGGTATGCACACTGCCACCGCTGAGAGAACTTACTTGAACTACATTACCATCAGCTCACTTTCTTTAAATGTTGCTGTGTGCAGGACGTGGTGACGAAGGAGCTGCCTATGGAGTACAACAAAGAGGACCTGCTCAACCCTTGCTTTGTGGTGTTTGGCAAGCGCCGTACATGATACAGACAGCTCTGCAAGAAATGGGAAGCCTCAAGTTGTTGCATCAGGCGGTCTGCTCGTCATGAATCGACGGGGATGAAGAATGGCGTGGCGATCACGAGCAGCCAAGTTGCAGTCTGCATGGGTTTAGGGGTTCGCAGTACTGCCTACTGCTACATGGCGGGCTGCGAGCAGCGACAATCAAATATGTGTTTATTTGGTTTCTGAATGTAAATGAGCTTGGTCTGAAGTTCTGTGCTGCCATGTGTTTGAGGACGCACGAGCTGTAGACACAGCTGAGGGGAGTACATCGTTCGCTCAATGCGACAGCTCGGGAGCAGCATGAAAAGTCATAAGAAAAGTCAAAAATGTTTTTGTTGAGCGGTATGGGCGGCAAAGGCAGCCGTGCCGGCCGGAAGGGGCCCCAGGTGAGTAGGCTTGCTGTCTAGGCAGCGACGGCAGTGTTGAACAGTTTAGAACTACTGAATGCAGTGATCAAGCATCGAATGCATCCGTACGTGGGTTCCAGACGCTATGACGCATGCTGAGCACTGCTGCAGCACAGCAGACACCCTTGCTTGCCCAGGTCATCGCAGGAAGGTCGGATTCGCTGTTGAGCACACACCCGAGTCAGAAATGTCCTGATAATACCTCCTCGGACAGGCAGCAAACGCCCAACAGCGTGTTGAGCTGTCTCTGACTGTCTACTGCGCTGCCTTGGACGCTACATCAGTGCAGGCTGTAGTCCCTGTGGAGGACTACAAAGAAGGCATGGGGTTCTGGATGGCGCAGCTGGACGCCACGGTGGCCGAAAAGCAGCAGCTGCTGCGCAAGATCCTCGAGGAGCAGCAGCAGCGGCAGGCCCTGCAGCAGGAGCAGACAGAGCTGCAGCTGCAGCTCAGCGTGTCTGACGAGCAGCGCCGCAAGCTGCAGGAGACGCTGCTGGAGATGCAGCGCGAGCAGGAGCAGCTGAAGCACCTTCTGGACAGCATGCAGGAGGAGGTGGGCCAGATGCGCGGGCTGTTCGGGACCCACGGCGAAGCTGAGTTTGGCTCGCCAGACTTTGGGGGCTTTGCAGGAATGTTTCCTGCAGCCGCTTTGAGCGACGCTGGAGCTGCTGCTGCAGCAGCAGCTGAGCCTACGCTAGAGCTAGAGCAGCACGAAGCAGCAGCCGCAGCCGCAGAGAACAGCAGGAGCTGGTCACCTGCTGCACTTGAAGAGGAAGACTCCTTTGGTCCCCCGCAGCAGGAAGCAGCAGCTGCTATCAAGGCTGCAGCTAGCGCAGCTGTAGCAGCAGCTGCTGCAGCAGCTGATCAGGCGTCCCGTGCACTGTCAGGCTATGGTAGCAGCAGAGCAAGCAGCAGTGGCGCTTCTGCAGCTGGCAGCGTACTGCAGGCCCGTTGCAGTGCAGGTGGCTTTGCGTCTCCTGCAAGCAGAGCATCAACAGCAGGTGGCGCATCAGTGGTGCAGCAGCCACACATCCAGCAGCAGCAGCAGCAGCACGTGCAGCCAGCTTCACAGCAGCAGGCAACCCCTGCAGCCCCAGCAGCGCCAGCAGCAGCAGAGCCTGTAGCAGCACCTGCGTTGCGGCCAATTGCCGTCACCCCTAAGGCGCCGTCACTGCAGCTTAGAGCCAAGGGCAGCCTGTATAGTAACAATGACGGTAACGTAACAGAGTCTGGGTGGAACACTGGCCCCTTCATGATGACTGCTGCTGAGAGGCTGCGGGCGCAGCATCCCCCTGCTGCTGCTGCTGGGTCCGGCTGTGGTGCTTCTACCAGCGGCCTCAGGAGGCTCAGCAGCAGCGGTGGTGGTGCCAGCAATCACCTGAGCTGCGGCAGCAGCGGCATCAAGCACCCTGGCACGCCTAAGTCACCTGTAGTGTCAGTGTGGCAGGGCCCCTCAGGTAGAGCAGTAGTAGTGGGCAGTGCAAGAGGTGGCAGCGGCAGCAGCCACAGCAGCCCCAAGTATGCCTGGCAGCACCAGCAGCAGCACCAACAGCTGCAGCAGTACCAGTCACCGTACCAGCAGCAGCAGCAGCAGCACGAGCAGCACCAACAGCAGCAGCAGCAGGTACATCCTGCTGTGCAGCCGCAGATAGATGCTGCTAGCGACGTTGAGCTGCAGCAGCTGGAGCAGCAAGCACTCGAGCAGCTACAGCAGGTGGCCTGGCAGCAGCAGCAGCGGCGGCTGCAGCTACAGCAGCAGCAGCAGCGCTGGCTGCAGCAGACACAAGGCCAAATGCTGCCAGGGCTGCCGCACCTGCTGACTAGCATGCAGCAGCAGGGGCCGTATGGGGCGTATGGCGCTTCGTTTGATCCTATGGTACCGCAGTGGCAGCCCAACACAGCTTGGATGGGTAGTCAACGGGCAGCATCCCAGCAGTGGCTGCAGCAGCCGATGCAGCTGCAAGGGATGGCTGGTGGTGGGGCACAAGGGATTGCTGGTATGGCAGGGTTTGGTGTTGGTGGTGGGTATGGCATGCAGCAAAACCAGCAGCAGCTGGCAGCAGCAGCATGCATGCCACACCAACCACAGCAGCAGCTGCAGCAGCAGCAGCCTGGGTTTACAGCTCAGCCGCTGCAGCCAGTGTTGCAGGCACAGCAGTATCCTCAGCAGCAGCAGCTGGCGGTGCCCCAGTCGCTGCAGCAGGTGCTGCAGGCACAGCAGCAGCAGCAGCAGCAGGCTATGGGGCAACCTCAGCCCATGCAGCAAAGCCTGCAGCCACAGCAGGTGCAGCAGCAGCAGTTTCCAGTGCAGCAGCCACCGCTGTCACAGCTGCAGCAGCAGCAAACACTGCAGGTGCAGCAGCAGCAGTACCCCGTGCAGCAGCCAGCACTGCCAGCACTGCAGCAGCAGGGCCAGCAGGTGGTGCAGCAGCAGCAGCAATACCCAGGGCAGCCGCTGCAGCCGTCTCCGCTGCAGCAGCAACAGCAGATGCACACACCGCATGTACAGCAGCAGCAGCAGTATCAAGTTCAGCAACCCCCTGCAGTCCTGCCGCAGCTGCAGCAGCAGCAGCAGCAGCAACAGCAAGCACAGCCGGTGCAGCAGCAGCAATACCCAGGGCAGCAGCAACAGTACGTACTAGAGCAGCCGCAGCAGCCGCAGCAGCTGCAGCAGCAGCAGGTGCAGCAGCATCCATATGCAGTGCCGCAGCCACAACAGCAGCAAGCGCAGCAGCAGGTACAGCAGCCACAGCAGCAAGCCCAGCCAATGCTGCACCAAGCACAGCCCGCCACTACAGACCTGCAGCAGCCGCAGCTGCTGCTGCAGCAGCAGCAGCAGCAGCCTGCTGTGGCAGGCAGCCCTTCCAGCTTGTTGAGCTGTAGCAGGGACACACAGCAGGGCCAGGACAGCTGGTCACCTGCTGCTGCTGTCACCGCTTCACGAGCGTACAGTAGCTCTGTTAGCCCAGCAGGCACCTCACTATACAGCAGGGATGAGCAGCAGGACGGATGGTCACCTGCCACTTCTAGCGCTGCTGCCGCTGCTGCGATTGCGCAGGAAGCTGTGGCAGCATTCAGCAGCTTCGCAAACAGCAGCAGCAGCGGCTTGCTGTATGGCAGTAGCCGTGCAGCCAGCCCTGAAGCAACTCCTGCTGCTACTAGCAGTACAGCACGCGAGCCTAGCCAGCTTACTAGCGCTAGCAGCAGCAGCAGAGTAGAGCCCTGCAGCAGCCCAGTCAGCACTAGCCTACTTGGCAGCTTTCAGCCTAGTATGAGCTCAGGCACTTCTGCCGCTGGTCGTTCCAGCAGCATTGCTGCTGCTGTTGCCGGAGCTGTTGCTGCTGCTGAGCAGTTCAGCAGCCGCTTTGGCAGCAGCAGCATCTGGGACAGAATTGACAGGGAGTTTGATGATGACAGCAGCAGCGGCAGCTACTGGGGCTCTCTGGCTGCAGCGCCATCAGCAGCAGCTGCTGCAGCTGCAGCTGCACCACGGGCAGCATCACCTGCAGCAGCGTCAGCTGAGGTGTCACCTGCTGTATCACGAGCTGCATTGCCAGCAGCAGCAGCACCAGCAGCAGCGGCGCTGTCGCCAGTAGCTTCAAGAGCAGCATCGCCCGCAGCAGCAGCTCCAGCACCAGCGCAACCAGTCGAGTCACTGGCAGCATCAAGAGCAGCCTCAACAGCAGCAGCAGCTGCAGCAGCAGCAGCAGCAGCGCCACTGGCACCTGCAGCTGTAGCAGCAGCCGTGGAGGCTCTAGCTGCATCAAGAGCGGCATCACAAGTGGCTTCACCGGAGCCTGGCACCTCACCAGCTGCACCGGCAGCAGCAGCAGCAGCCCCTGCATTTGCGCCTGATGTGCTGCAGGCCTTAGAGGCCCTCAAGCTGCTCATGTCTGCTCCAGCTGCTGTGGCAGCACCTGCACCAGCAGCAGCACCGGCTGCGTATGCGCCTGATGTGCTGCAGGCCTTGGAGGTGCTGAAGAAGCTGACACCTGCAGCGCCTGCATCACCCCCTCCGCCGCCCCTGCTGCTGCCCAGCAGCAGCAGCAGCAGCAGCACAGGGGGTGTGGCAGCTCCACCTGCAGCAGCAGCCAGCGCTGCAGAGGATGCTGCAGGCGGCAGTGGTGCAGCAGCAGCAGCAGCAGTGACGCCGCTGCAGCTGCGTACGCGCAGCAGCAGCAGCACTGGTGACGGCAGCAGCAGCAGCAAGGCCCCGCGCAGCCCGCGTGTTCCTCTCAGTGAGCTGCTAGAGACAACGACACGTCAACTAGCTGAGGTGGAGGCCTGCCTAGCAGCACAGGAGGCACTGCTGGGTGACAGCAAGGCATCACCTGAGGCGCGCGCAGCGGCAGCAGCAGCCACGCGCAAAGTGGCAGCAGCAGCAACGCAGGCAGCAGCAGCGCGGGCAGCCGGCAGGACGTCAGGTGACGCTGAGTGCCTTGTGGAAGTCTCAGCTGGGGGTGCCAGGGGCGCTGCTGCTCCTCTGCTGCTGCAGCAGAAGCAGCAGCTGCAACAGCCAGCATCAAACACCAGACCCACAGCAGCAGGAAGCTCGGGCCTCTCATCAGCAGCAGGTGCACTGGAGTCAATCAACTACACCGCGCAGCTGGGGTTTGGCAATAGTGTGGGGTTTGGTAACGGTGTGGGGTTTGGTAGCAGTGCAGCTGCAGGGGCTCTGCCGCTGCCGTATGTTGGCTCCCCAGGCCGCAGGCCTGCTCAGGCCCCCAACACCCCCGAGCCATTTGATAAGCGTATGGATGTGGCCGTGCCAACACCAGCCCTCAAATCCAGCCACACTGCAGCAGCGGCAGCAGCACGGGTGAGTCCAGGAAGGCTGTCCATTCCTGCAGTAGCAGTAGATTTGATGCCAGGTTCCCCTTCCCCGACAGCTCGCAGCCAGCAGAGCTCCACACTGAGGGCTTCTGCAGGCAGCAGCAGCAGTGGCAGCAGCAGCAGCGGCAGTCCTGGGCAGCAGGATGCGCCTGCTATGGCTGGCTGGATGGCAGCTGCCATGATGCTGCAGCAGCAGCAGCAGCAGGTGCAGAGCTCAGCAAGCCCAGCTGCAGGCCATCTGCAGCAGCAGCAGCAGCAGCGGCAGTTGGCTCCCATCCAGGTGACGTGTGAGGCCAGTCAGTCTGGTGAGGTGTCAGTGGGCTGGCCATCATCGCCTGCCTCGTCAGCAGGCTCACCAACTTCTGTTGCATCTAGCGCCAGCTTCACTCCAAGGTGCGACAGGCAGCAGCAGCAGCAGCAGCAGCAGCCGCACCTATCGTGGGCTGACTGGACACAAGCAGTGTCAGAGGCACCCGCAGCAGCACCAGCAGCAGCAGGAGGGTCTGAGTGCAGCTGTGTTGCATGCGTCTCGCAGCCGCAGCTGTCACTGTTTGGGCCACAGCTGGGCAGCGTTCACCCTCGGCCTGCCGGGAACGGGATGCAGCATGAGGCTGCAGCTGCGCATCATGCAGCAGCACTGCAGCAGCTGCAGCAGCAGCAGCAGCAGCAGCATGTTCAGCACCAGCAGAGTGTCCACCCGTTAATGGGTCCCCTGCCCATTCTGGGGTTTGGTAATGGTGGCCATAGCGGCCACATGCAGGAGGCCCCGCAGCAGCAGCAGCAGCAGCATGCGGGATTTGCGCCGTCACCTGCAGCAGCAGCAGCAGCAGCAGGTGTTGGTGAGCGGCAGCCTGGCAGTCCATCGTCATCACTTGCGCAGGCCAAGCAGTCTTGGGATCAGTTTCTGTCAACTGCTGGCCTCACAGCACCTGACGGCACCCAGCAGCAGCAGCAGGTAGTGCAGCTGCAGTCTGCTTTGCAGCAGCAGCAGCAGGTGCAGCAGCATTGGCTGCTGGCTGGTGAGCAGCAGCAGCAGCAGCTTGAGGGGCAAGCTCCAGAGTTCCCTACAACGGCTGCATGCTATGCGGCACAGCGCAGCCAGCAGCAGCAGCATGTGGGGCTAACCAGTGCACCATACAGGGCTGCAGCACAGCACAGCCAGCAGCAGCAGCAGCAGCGTCTGCCACAACAGCAGCAGCTGTACGTGCCAGGTGGTCCCGCTGCCACTATGATGGCTATGGTAACCGGCGGCAGCAGCAGCAGCGTGGTTGGCGTTGGTGGCAGCATGAACACGCTGCTGGCTATCATCAGGCGCGTGCTGATGCTGGTGTGTCCCAACAGCTGGCAGTGGCTGCTGCTGATTGCTACATCTGTGGCGTGGGGTGTCAAGAAGATGTTTGGCTCGAAGCCAGGGCAGGGCGTCGCAGGCGCTGCTGTTGTCAACGCCATGCTGCGGCCGATGGGTGCAGCAGGTTGGATGGACGGTAGCATGCAGGTGCAGGGGACAGCGCCAGCACAGCGGGTGCAGGGTGCGCAGGGTGCTCAGGGTGCAGTGCGCCTGACTGACTATTAGGTGTGCGGTGTGGCGTGGCAGCATGCAAGTGCAGCGGGCACACAGTTTGAAACAGTGCACAGAGGGTGCAGAGTGCGCAGGGTGCGCAGGGTGCAATGCGCCTGACTGACTACTAGGAGGGCGGTGTGGTGAGGTAGCTGTGCTTGGTGTGGCAGCATGCAGATGCACAGTGAAGGGCACACAGTGTCAACTATTGCACAGAGGGTGCAGGGTGCACAGGGTGCAGTGCACCTGACTCTTGAGTGCTAGGTGCTGTGGTGTGTAGCGGGAGCTGTGCATGGTGTGGCAGCTTCCAGGTGCAGAGGGCACAGGGCGCATATGGTGCAGTGCGCTGGGCAGTGCACTGTTTGCTTGGATTGTCAGGAGGAGGCCTGCATGGTGTGGTGTGGTGGCGATGTGCTGCACACCAAGGGTGTTGAGGAAGGTATTGCAGAGGCAGGAGCAGGAGGGAGAGGAGCAAAATGACTGACTGCATGAATGAACCACAGAGTGTGTTTGCGTGTGGGTTGGTCAGCGACTGTCGTGTGTCGACAGAGTTGCGAGCCAAATTGCAGAGAGTTGGCTGTTCATGATTTGGGTATGGGGCCAAAGCTTCAACAGGTGCACAAGGGCTGTGTGCATGCTGCTCACCTGAGCATGCCAGTGGCGTGCCAAGCAGGTTGCAGCTGTGCATGTCGTTTGTTGCCTTGTGTTTAGCACAGCATGATGCCAGATGCATTGGCATCTGCTGACCAGCAGGATGGCGTACATGCAGGTTGGCATTCAAGTCGTGGAAAGTTTTATGGTTACTTACCTTGTTACATGTGCACGTGTGCTGTGTTGCATGAGTGAGCCGCAAACACGCACATGCTTTGCCCTTGAGATACTGCTGAATTGTTTTGTTGTTATATGGTACTCTTGAGGGTTTGGTGCTGCAATATGCACTGCAGGGTGTGCAGGACTGGACACAGAAGTGTCTGACGTGCGTGCGCTGACCAGATGCAGTCTGCAAGCATTACGCTGTGTTACACTGCTTAGTCATCATATCACATATCGCTGCAATTGTGCGTTTGTGAGGCCATGTGTTTGCGCTGAGCATACCTACATTCCTTGTGCTGGAACAGCAGAGCAGTTGTATGCAAGAATGAAAGGGGCCCAGTCAGCGGACGGCAGTCCGGCTGAAGTGTGGCTTCTTCTTAGGTAGGAACACTGTTTGGGTGGGGTGACATAGGTTGCCAGCTGGACAGCTACTCTTGCATTGCAGTTCGTACATCGGCTGTCTTTGCAACACAGGCATATGTTGGGTGGCGGCTGGGGTGGATCAACGAGCATGTCCCGCAATGCACTGCACTATCATTCTTTTGCTGTTAGTTTTGTGCGAGTGGATGGATCGGCTGCAAGTTGAGAGGTGTTATGAACGACATGTGCGGTTTACCACTGTCAAGCATGGTATGGGTGTCAACGAGAGCATGCACATCAGCTTGTGCATGCTGTTGCCGAGAACGCGGCAAGACCGCTGACCCATGTAACAAAGTGGATTTTCACCAGCGCCTTTAAGTATGCTACCGCAGCAGTGCCATGGCGAAGCAGCGGCTATTGCTGCCAGGTAGCTAGCCTGTGAGTTGTGGACCCAGTGCCTGAGCGGCAACTTGCCACTGGCAACCAGCCTTGCTTCCAGCGTTTAGGAGCGCAATGTCTGTGCTGGCGACTGCGCAGTTGTGGGCCTGCCAAAAACCCATCCAGCTATAGACATTGCCAATGTAGCCGGGTTACGAAGTCACCACACTGAACGTAGCCTACGCAGCAGGTTGAACCTGCTCCTGCAGTGAGCATTGTACTTTCGCGCGTGATAGCGCATGCCTGATGCAATGCTCTGTTACAACAACCGCAAGGCTTACGGTCACAGCAGCAACCTATGTTACTAAGCTGGACACGCAGGCGTAAGGCTACTTCAGCAACATGGTCATGCCTGGTTGCAGCGCCGCAGCACTTCCTGCCCACTCTGCACACACTCCTGCATGCTAAGCACCCCCTGGCCACCTGCTGGCAGCATGAACACACCACTGCCTTGCACTGGAGCAACCCAATCGCCATACAGCAACGTACCGTTGCGTGGCTTCCTGTCCCAGGGCCTATCCCACGGCCTGCTGCTAGATATCAACGCTTGCAGATGCACAACATATGCGCAATGCGGGTCCAACTGTACGCTGTAGAACCCAAGCGCAGGCGCAGCCTTATGCACTCGCGTGTTAACCACTTTGCCAGCTGTTAGCACCGGCTTGCCTAACAAGCATGGACACTGCGTAATCTGCAGCCGTCCTTTGTTTCCTAATCTATTAGCGGCCTCCCAACAGTCCAACTCCTCGCCAGTGCAGTTGCTGCACAGTCCAGGGTATCGCACAAGCGTGATCACGCCGTAGTGATCGTCCAAGGTTGGCCTTGTGTGGCATTGACTGCTGCTCAGATCACCGCCGCCCGGCAGCACCAGATACTCGTCCATATCGAGGTAGGCAAGCTGCAATCGGCGGCCGTAGCCTGCCAGCAGTGTGATCTGATTGCGGGGCACCTGCCAGAAGTACGGCTGCGGTTCCACGGCATGTCCGCTGCTGTTCGTCTGCCCTGACTGGCCCTGCAAGCACACAACGCAACAAGTTCTGTAAGCATGTTGGGTTGAGGTGCTGCATTTCACAGCCACTACCAGCTGATGCTATTGCAAATGCGCCTGACTGACAGACACCAACATGCGCTGCAGTAAAGCAGAAGCTGTGCAGCAACATGCGTCAACTGCACAAGTACTCAAGACCATGTGATGTTACATCGGCTCACTCACCCACACCCAAGGCCATATGATGAGCTTCTCTGCCAATATCTCCGTCTTGAGCTGTGGTATGGCATCCAGCACATGCGCCTCATCTTGGTTGCACCGCAGAATAGTGCCCTGGAAGCCTAGCCGCTGGTGATACCGCGAATGCAGCAGCAGCAGCCTTGCCATCTTCTCAGCTGGTATCAGGTTTGGATCTGTGGTAGTGACCACATTCCAGATGCCACTGATGGCCCTGTCGTGCTGCTGTACGCTGCTGATGTGGCTGCTAGGAGTACTTAGCAAGCTGCTGCTGGTAGTGCTGCCAGCATTGGTGCTGCATGCCGGCAGCTGCAAACGGTGCTGCATGGATGAGCCCTTCAGCCTCAGAGAGAGGCTGTCTGCTGTTACATTGCTCGGGCCGTTGACGGGCCAGAAACCCATGTCTGACTTGTCTGTTACTGTATCTTTCCACCACAATGGCCAGCTGCGCCCTGTATTCTCGCTGCTGCTGCTGCTGCTGACTGAGAGCCGCAACAATGACTGAAGCTCTGACGGCTGTTTGTAGAAGTACGAGGCTGCAGGAAAAGCGGGGTTGCTTGGAAACAGCCCTCCAAAGCCCTTGATGCTGATGCCTCCCTCACTGCAGAAGAGCCGCAAGTACACGCGCAGCTCGCTGTGCTTGAATGACACCCCGCTGATGACAATGTCCTCTGATAGAGCAACAGGGAAAACATACGACTGTATGCCCATGTCACTGTTTCCTAGCACCAGTGAAGGATAAGTCTGGCTGCTGGCTTGTGCAGCTACGGCTGCCATGCCACTGCTGCTGCCGCTGCTGCTGTCGCTGCTGCTGTCGCTGCTTCGAGCTGAAGCAGCTACGACTGCCATCAGGAGTGCCACAAGCACCAACGATGCTACACTGTTGCCCCAAGCCATTAATAGGCAGTGCTGATGAGGAGCAGCTACTCAAGGAGGACTGCCTGCTGGCGATGCCGAGTGCATGCTGCCGCATCGCCATCAGGACACGCCCCTTGTGCACAACATGCACACCAGACCTTTGATTCTCAGTTTAAGCTATGTTTTTTGTTGTGCCGTGCTCTCTCGCTGTTGTTGGGAGGTTGTACTGTACTTCGCGGGCAGCCCGCCACAATTCACATCAGCAACTCGCGCAGGCAACACGCAAATTCAAAGTATAGAGCTTACACATATTTACTCTATTATAAAGTGATTGGTCAGTCAGCAGCCATGACTGTGCTGTAAGCGCGTTTCAGAGCTTGAAGGCACCATGCGCACAGCCCACCGACTGGAGTGGTGAAATCTCTTCGAAGAGAGCTCGAATGCGAGCTGTAGAGTGCGCGATGGGTCTGAAGCAGCAGATTAGATGACCGGGCAAGCCGCAGCTTGGTGGCTATAAATGATTATGGCACTGCAGCAATACAGCCGCTGCCACAGTGGCAGCCACTTGCAGTTGTCCAGACAGAGAGCAGGTTTAGGTGCCACTGCACGGCCAACGTCTGTTTGTGCAGACAGATGCTGCTGGCTGGCTGACAGCTGTTATGGTTGAGTAATTTGCCAACCAGCAAATGGTTGCTCATGGTTGTGCCACTCCAGGCCAGTGGTCCGTCCGCTGAGTGCAGGCATGCTTTATCAGGTGTTGACATCGGCTGTGCTGTGTACACTCTACCTCAAGGAGGCGTGAGGCTCGCGCCAGACCGCTGACAAAACAAGGCCATGGTAAACGTGTTGTTACACACAAACAACATTTTGCAGACCACTCAACTCAGCTGCATGCCAGCACCATTTCAGCAGCTCCGCTGTCAAGGTCGCAAACAGGCCTGCAGCAGCAGCTGCTGCCACATCCTCAACCGCCCTGTTGACCAGTACAGGTCTCCCAGCACACACTCGCACAGGCCCCTACACCTCAGCCCCACACAAAACAGGGCACTGTGCAGCCTGCCCAACTGAACACCACTGCATACACACACACCCAAGCAGCTGCCTGCATTATCCCTGCAGATATGCCTCAACACCTAAATGGGCAACACACAGAGTGCAGCCCACTCTGCTGTGAGTAGCAGCATCATACAGGCCAGGCCACTGCCTGAGTTCGTGCTGGTGCGTCTCCTCCCTGCACCGCACTGCTGGTGCCATCACACCACGCCGTCGCCACACATAACTGCTTGCTGTTGTTACAAGGCGCCGCCCCCTGCTGCTGCTCAGTAGGTGTTCACGTCCTGCAGGTGGGTGAGCGTGTAGGTGATGTTGTAGCCGGGGTTGCTCAGGTGCTTGGTCAGGCCCTCAATGGGGCCGGTGCGGCTGGCCAGCGCCTGCACCGCAAAGCCAACAAACGCAACCTGCAGCAGCAGCAGCAGGCGACAGAACAAGCACTCGAAGTCAGCAAGCTGTTGCACAGCAGACGTTGCACAGCTCAGGTAAGAGATAGCTAGACTGCACACTAGGCTTTGCCTGCTGCAGCTGGCCGAACAATACATGTTTGCAGGTTACTTGCAGCACGACAGCTGCGGCACAACACATGCCACCTATCGCTGCTCTGTTGCCAAAACGAAGCTACAATGGTGCCACAATGCTGCTGCTGCGCAGCCTGCTTATCCCCTCACCATGGCGAGGCGGCCGTTCTTGACCTCCTTCACGGCCATGTCCTTGCTGTACATGCCTGCTGGGTCAAAGGGGAACTGGTTGATCAGGCCAGACTGTGACACAGGGAACCAAGCAGCAGCAGCAGCAGCAGCAGAGTTGAGGGTCAGCACATGCGCTGAGCAACATATGTGATTAGTGTTATCGTCATCAGCAGTGTGCCATGCAAGTTGCAACGCATCTGTCAGCTGCTGCATGATGGCACCACCCTCCCAGCACTGCAACATCAGCAATGCAAACAACTCTGCTGCGGCTACCTCGCTGCTGACCCTACTGCTGCTGATGGCTCCAGTTACAGCCGAACTGCCGACTGTACAAGAAACAATGCCATCTGCCAAGACGCCGCTGCTCCTGCCGCTAGGCTGCTGCAGTCCCAGCTGTGCTGTGCGCGCTGCCTCAATCACTGAGCCAGCGAAGCATGGCTGCCCCAACAAGACAAAAAATCACAGCTGCTGCTGCTGCTGTGGCGTGCTGTGCGTGTGCTGGCGCCACTCACTGAGCCAGTCTCCTTGAAGCCCTGGTACCTCTTGGTCTCCAGGAAGCCCATGATCTGCGGCGGCAGCAGCAGGAGCAGCAGCATGTGTGAGACAATGCCAAGGAGGAGTGCCAAGGTTTTGGGCCGGATGCTGGCATTGCGCTTCACCAGACTTGCCCCCACCACTTGCATTCTGACATCTGTGACTCATCACCATGCTGCCCAATGTTGCACCCAGGTGCCTAGCCTTTCTGGTCATGCATAGCCCTCCAGTCTACATGCGTTCTCACACCTGACACTTCCAAACTGCTGACCTACATGCACACCATTACTACCGTGCTGCAAGCCAAGTGTGCGCTGTGGCACCCAGGCTATCCCACCCTCCTGCTACTGTCAGCGGCAGCTGCTTCAACCACAATCCCTCAAGCACACGACCCCATCCATCCAATTGAGGCGCTGTTGCTGCTGGCAGACGTTTATTTGCCTGATGCTGCTGCTGCTGCCAGCCGTGGTCCAGCTCAGCTCACCAGGAACTCCATGGCCGTGAGTGGTGCCATGGGCACGCCGTAGTCCTTGGCGCCAGCCTCCCACCAGCTGGGCTGCACACCCAGCAGCTCAGTGCCCAGGATGCCCACCACGGCCATCATGGCCCAGCGGCCGTTGGTCTTCTCAGCCTCAGCGAACCTGCACTTGCGGGAAACGTGGGGCACTTGGTGCTGTGCAAGTTGCTGTGCTGTGTACTGCTCGAGTTTGCCAGCTAGTGCTGCCGCAGCGCAGCCAAGCGAAAAGCTGCTGTTTGGTCTGATAAGAGCTGTTGATGTTTGGCATGGCCCATGGTATCAGATGGTGCTGGGATGATTGCTGATAGCTGTGCCGCTGCTTGCTGCCGCGCCTGAGCAACGTGCCCTGTGCTGCTGGGGGCCAGTGCTGTTGCCCAGATCGCTGACACAGCGCAGGTGCTGTGTTGCTGGCTGCAGCCCCAGAAGCCATCTTCAGGCATCGCATTTTTAACAATTCGATGCTGGTCATCCGATATGCTGCTGGGCTGCCAGATCATCATCTTGTCTACTGCCCCAGCTGCTGCTGCAGTTTTCCGCTGCTCACCACTTGAGCCTGGCGGGATCAGCACCCAGACCAAGAGGGTCGAAGCCTGCAACAAATTGACGCCTTATCGTTTAGCTACCGATCGCCCAGCTCGATCGCACTCCCAGCTATCTTGCCACCAATGGCATACCGAAGTCTCCGGCCATCTCGCCCTTCAGGTGTGCGGGAGGGGTCAGGTTGGGCAGCCATGTGGGCCTGCCAGCTGCTGCTGCCACGCGCACAGCGCTGCGGGCAGGGCGAGAGGCACGGGTGGGTGCCCTCAGGGCAGAGGAGCGGAGAGCGGCTGCCATTTTGATTTGTGAGGAGAGAAACGACAGCAACGACTCAGCTGCAGGCGAAACTCCGCGGGGCGAGCTGTGTACAGGTCCACCTGGGCCAGATCTCCACAGGAAAGTAACAGAAGCCAGATGTAACATGGCCCCGGGAAGCAATGCCCCGGTGCGAGATCATGCAGCACGAGCACGCTGAACGAGCTCATATACAATCTATCACGGCTTGCAGCAGACCCCGGCTGTGCTCGGCGGGGCCGGGAATGACCTGCATGCCCACCTGCTTGGCCGGGGAGAATTCACCACCTCTGACGCTGCCTACATCTAATATATTTTTACAATTGCCTTCAGCTCTGGCTGACGTGTAGCAGGTGTCTGCAGTACCGTTTCATGGGGGATCACCTGCATGCAGGCTGCAGGCTCGCACCAGGCAGGGAGGTGTCAACACAGCCAAGTATGTTCTGTTCAGTGATAAAATATTTTTTCAGTTTTCAACGAGGTTTCAACCTTTTGACCACCATTTTGCAGCAGTTTTGAGACAGCCACATACCCATGTCCAGGGACAGACGTCTGTCCCCCCAGTCAAATGCCACCTCGCTGAGGCGGATGCCATGCAACCATAATGCCATTGCAGCTGTGCAAGTCAGCATTTACAGCAGTAGCAGCTGCAGAGCCAGCCTATTCTTAGCAAAGGCGCGGCTTTATGCGAGTTGTATATGTCATGCGGCGCACTGTGCTCCTGCTACTCCTAGCTAGCTGTGCAGCAGCTCGCTGATCAGATGAAAGGCTTACCTCAATTTTCATAGTTGCGGCAAAGCTGCTGCAATTTGTCTTTTGAGTCCAGTCTTGTTGCTGTCTGTACTGCACCAGCCGCTCTGGTGAGTGACACTCATGAGTTCAGCTGCCAGCTAGCTGATAGGCAGCAGCGCCATCACAGCAAGACGACTGCGCCTGCAGCAAGACATGTTTGCCTTTGAAGACGCATCACCGGTGTGCAGTCGTCTCCGAGAGCAAATTTGGGTGCCACTGCATGTCCAACACCTTTTCGTGCAGACACATGGCAGATTTGTGCTGCTACACTTTCACACTGTGGCATGATGATGATGACACTGTGGCATGCCATGCCAGAACTCCGAGTTCTGTTTTATTCTGCTGAGTCAGCTGACAGCAATGCCACCAGCAGCTGCTTCTGCAGAGCCGTTTCAAGATGTGCCGCATCTGATGGGGTTTCACTAGTGAAAAACAGTACTGTCCCTTGTTGCTAGCATCAAGCTTCCGAGGTCCGGTCAGAACGTTCAACTGCTAGCAGCTGACTAACACGCAATGCCACACCCAAGAGCACCTGATCTTTGCATATATCTGTTACCTACTACGGCGTTGATGCTATGGCTTGATCTGGTAATTTGATGATGATGATGATGATGATGATGATGATGATGATGATGATGATGATGATGATGATGATGATCTGTTACCTACTATGATTCTTGCAACAACCTGAATCCTAATTAGGATTATAATCATGTTGTTAAGCCACCCAGCATGAAGCTGGCTCATTCACCGCGCAACTTCCCGCCATTCCAAACCGTGTGCTTGCACATCAAGCCGCTCTTTGACATCATCGCAAGAGCGGCCCAGCGGACCACAGCCGCTGCATCAACTGGTGCCTCCCAAGCGCTGCTCTAATCAGTTGCAGGTCCAGGCCAACACTGCTGCTCAGCAGTGCTGTGCTACACAGCCCCTGCCTGACACGCAACAGCCATAGCTTCTGCGGCTGCAGCGTCCTCCCTTCGTCCACCAACACTACGCCAACGCCGCAACCTGCCTAGTGTCTTCCTGTTCATCCTGCTCACGGCACCAGCTTGGCCTTGACGGGCAGCGCGGTGAGCTCTGGCGGGTAGTAGCCCATCTTCTGGCGGTACTTCTGGCGGCGGTACCTCAGCAGCGGCAGGAAGTGGTGGCTCAGGTTCTCCAGGCCCATCTGGTCCTTCACATACTCGCCCTGCGCAGAGCAGGTGAACAGGCGAAGAGGGCCGCGGCAGGAGTGCACACAGTCAGAGAAAGACACGGGTGAAGTCTTGCAACGACGAGCAGGTGACAGTGGTTGAAAGGAACCAGCTATGTACATATGTATCGCCCACATTCACATGTAAGCATCTTTAAAAAAGATGAAGTTGAGGGATCACACACCATGCAAGGCCGCAGCAGCTGATCAGCCCATTGTTGACACAACCCCTTAACATGCATGAAAATGGCATATCCACCTGTACCAAAGACCACACGCGCCGCACCTGCTCGCAGTCTGCCGCCTGGTAGGCCTCATGGTGCAGCAGGTCCATGCCGTGCGTGAGCTCCCAGTCAATCTTCTTGTACAGGATGGGGTCCATGTGCGCGTACGCAGCCTGTGGCAGGTCGAACTCGATGTGCTGCCCGATGTGGCGGCTCTGCTGCTGCAGCGTGAGCAGCCACGCCTCCTCCTCCTCAGCCTCAACAAGCTTGGCCTCCTCAGCGTCCAGCTCAGCCATCTCAATGTCAAAGCGCTCCTGCAGGACGAGGCGTTGGGGCACGCAGATGATGGTGAACACATCTGATCAGGTCAACATGTACGAATTGAAGAAAGGCAGGATTTGAATGTGCCGACCAAATGCCGCCAAGATTCTCCCTTCTGTGCACCACCTGCATGCGGGCTCCCACCCAAGTGTACAGTTCATAGCAGACACACATAACACAATAGTGACTGTAACCGCATAGTAGTCAAGCTGACGTGGCACAAGCCCTGATCAGACAGCAGCCCCGCGTGTTACGGAAGGCCGCAACTCCATCAGTGTTATGATAGCGTTACATAACACGCACCTTGATCAGCTCGGGCAGCTCCAGCTCCTCGAAGCGCGTGTTGGAGGGGTCGCTCACAAACTTGAGCTGCTTGTCCAGCACATACTCCAGGTACGCGTGGCCTGCAGCCTCCTTCTTCTGCTGCTTCAGGGTGGCCAGCTGCGCGGCAACCTCCTGCGCGTGGCTGGACATGCGCTGCAGGGGGGTGGCGGGTGAGCGCTGCGCGGCCAGTAGGCCGTCTGCACTGCCGGTCAGCTCCTGTGGGGAGAAGGTGAACAAAGGTTGGGCAGATGTGACATCAGCAACATCGGTATGGTGAAGCATGCTGGTGCATTGCAGTATGTGACCATTAAGTACACAATAGATCGTGGCTGCCAGGGGATGTGCGAGATGCTTGGCGCCACACCTGAACTGCTGCTGCTGTTGGCTACACAGCCTGATCCCTCACAAAAGAATCATGTGGCTTACATGCTGCTGTCCCTCCTCCCCAACACCGCCTTGCACTGGTTATGTGGCTGTCCCTGGCTGTACACTGGCCTCACGCACCTTGAGCTTAGCTGACAGCTCTGCCTCCTCCGCCTCGTATTTCTGCACCAGCTTCATGCCCTCAGTGTACATGTACCTGCGGGTGCAAGGGACAGGGACAGCAGAGGCAACACCGTAGGCAACGTCAGCACAGGCAATTCAGGTGCACCTGTAATGTGTAGCACAGCATACACGTAGCTGCAGACTCAGGTGGCGTAGACAGCGGGACGGGCTGCGCCACAGATGTATTCCCCCCTGCACAGCTGTCAATGCAAGGAACGACTGCGCATATGTTGAATGATGTTCAACAGAAGCAGCTGCACACAAGATGTACTCAGTGCTGACTCACGCTGTGCTGATGGCACACACAGGCCTGCTGCAATTATAAGTTACCATACAACCCGCATGCTTGCCTCTGCCAGCTTCATCTGCTGCTGCAGTCGCACCTGTCTGGTGTGTACATGTGCTCTGTGATGGATCGCGCCTCCTCGCTCTTGAGCCTGTTGCTGCTGCCCTCGGGTGACAGCGTGGGGCCCAGCAGCTGCTCCAGCGCCCAGCCCTTGTCCTCAAGCTTGGCGGCAAGACCCACAGCCTCAGACTCCTGCAACACCAAAACAAAAACAAGAAGTGCGAAAAACAGTACGTTGGTGGTTGGCACAGTGCGCCGTAAGTGCATGGCATCCTCATACCTGGCGGCAAGACCAACAGACTCAGGACTCCTGCGGCAGCAAAGCAGAGAAAGCAACGAGGAAGTGTGCACAACAGTATTTTGGTTTGCAAAGTGCGCCGCAAGTTCATGGCATCCTCAAGCTTGGCCGCAAGCCCCACAGCCTCAGACTCCTGCAGCAACAGCAACGAAAAAAGCAAGAGAAGTGTGCACAGCAGTAATTTGGTGTTTTGCACAGTGTGCCACAAGTGCATGGCATCCTCATACCTGGCGGCAAGGCCCACAAAGTCAGGACTCCTGCAGCAGCAAAGCAGCGGCACAGGCGCGCATGACCATATCAGCTCCTGCAGACTAATAAAGCAAGAAGCCCTGAAAGCAAGCCGCAACCCTGGTTGCGCGCCTGCTCGCCAACTGGCGAACATAGGCTGCAACAGAAGAGCTCCATTTGCACCTGCTCGCTGACTGCAGACATGCGCTTGACCTCCTCCTTCCCACCACATTCACAACACAACACGTACACAAGCGCATAACAACCAAAGCAGCGCGTGCAGCAGAGCTCCAGCTGCACCTGCTCGCTGACTGCGAACATTGGCTCGACCTCATCCTTTCCACCACACTCGTAACACAGCACTGTGTGTTACAACCACTCAACACAGAGTGTCACGTCAAACACAGCCAACGCAGCCGCACCTGCTCGCTGACTGGGAACATGGCGGCCACCTCCTCCTTGCCCCTGCGCAGGAAGAAGCTGTCCATGGCAGCCACGCCAGCCAGGCGCTCCCCGTACGCCGTGGGCCCGCGGCTGACCAGCTCCAGCAGGCTGTTGTACTTGTCAGACACGTCCTGCGTAAGGTGCGCACGAAGGTGGACACACCAGCTCGGTGTAAGAGATCCAACAAGAGACGCTCCGTGTCGCAGTTTGAGCAAGCAGCGCCCGTCATAGGCGGTTGAGACACGTCAGACACGTGTCAGACGCAGGGGTCAGCTGTCAGCAGGTTGCCGCGAAACAAGAGATCACGCAAGGAAAGTAAGCAGAACTAGAGCATAGGCAAGCAGCATCAAGCGCACACAATGAAACGCACCTGTCTATCACTAGCACTTCACCACTACTAGCACCAAAGGCACCCACACATGTTGCCAGATTCCCTCATAATGCTTGATACACACGATAGTTCCCAGGCTTTACACCGAAACCTGCCGCCCCACCCCTCACCTCGTGGCGCGAGGCCAGCAGTGCGTCGCGCTCCTTGAGCGGCACCAGCGCCTGCTCAGGCGTGGCCAGGATGCGCTTCGCCCACAGCTTCAGCCAGCGGCCGTGCACCTGCTTGCGCCTGTCAGCGATCTTGGTGTCGGCCTCGCTGGCTGACATGAAGCTGAAGCCGGGCACGGGCTTGCCGTGGGACTCCACATACGAGCGCTCCGACACAGCCTTCTCGAGCATGGCCTGCGCAGCGACACAACAAGGGTGGATGCGCAACCACGTCAGAAAAAGATGGCAAACATCCGAGTGCATGTGCAGCGCACTGTGCTTTAGAGACTGGCCGTCTGTGCTGCAGGCTGCGAATGGAGTTGCTTAGCGGAGGGGGTGGGAAGGATACTACATACCAGGGTGCTGCCTATCAGTGCTCAGCACGTTTCACCTGTTTTCATGCATATATTAGTGTTATAGACCCCCTTTCAAGCAAGTTCTGGCGCTGACAGCCCATCGGACAACCCAGCCACAGCAGCAAAACCACCCTGCTGCACCCAAGGGCGGTCCTGACATATGACATTTGGAAAGGTCGGCTCTCGATTTTAATTCATCAAATGAATGTTTGTTGAATCAAGATCTACTTATGACAATCTTCGGTCGTTTTCTGCGGAAAAGGATGAGCACATCGTCAAAGGTCACCCCAGCCTGGTGCCCTCTTCCTGTAACGCTTCTGTGTGGTCAACCCCCGAAAGACCTATGGGGTTTAGCGTCCAAAAAGTCAACAATACGTTTTTCACTGCAAGTTAGTCGTACCATCCAAATTTCAGCCCCTGGACATGCCCCTGTGCTGAGAACCAGAATTAGTATCCTCTCCCCTTAAAAGAGGTCTCCAACAGCGTCTGCATATCCTCAGCTTCAGCTCAGCGCAATCGCTGCCCATGCACCTGATATTGGTCCATAGCAACTTCAAAAACCAATTCTACATACCAACCCATGACAGCTCCATGCACCTCGATCTTCAACCTCTTCTCACCTTGAGGTCGGCGCCGTCGCTGCCCATGCTCTTGCCCAGGTGTGCCAGCTGGTCGCTGACCTGCGCGGGCAGCGCGGGCGTGCGCAGCTTGCGCGCCGGCTCCAGCGCCTTGAAGTAGCTGTCAGCCACGCTGGTCACCGCAGCCAGCTCCACAGGCTTGCCCAGCTGCCAATCAGGCACGGGCAGCTTGGCAAAGGGCTGCGTGCGCAGCAACGTAAGGAGACAGCGCGTGAGACACAGGATAGGAAGTGGGAAGACTGTCATGCAGTGAGTGTGGTTATGCTGCCAAGCGGCGTGCGTGGAGAGCAAATGTCTACCATGCAAGAGATGAGAGCACGCCGTGCAAACACGGCATGCAAACGCTGATGCGGTCATTGCCCTGCACCACTTATAGTTTCTATAGCAACATTGCAACCATACGCGCTGGACTGCCAGCTTATACTTGTCTCTGCATTTTGCCACTGCCGCCGCTGCCACTGCTGTCGCTGCTGCTGCGTTGCATGTTGCTGCCCCCCCCACCTTGAACTCCTTCTCCTTGATGCCCTGCATGGCTGCGTCGCGGCGAGCGTCCCACCACATGCCCTTCAGCGACACCGCCTCGCCGGCACGCTTGGCCAGCACATTGTCGAAAAACTTGGGCACCTCGCCTGCGCATGCGCAACAGTGACATGCGCAGATAAAGGGCACGCGATAAATGATTAGCCAAGGGCAATTGGTGCATGCAGGCATTTGGCATGACAGTGCACAGAGCAAAGTCGCAAAACGATAGTTGGCTACTGCAAGCGCCTGTTGCTGCAGCTGCCGCAACATGTCCTGCTGCTGTGACCGAGGTGTGCCACATGCAGCCTTGGTTCAAGTGTGCTTGCTGCTGCGCACACGGCCGGACCCATGCTACTTGTGCCTGTGTGTGCCGCCAGCAGCTGCGGCGCCGGCCCCTGCGTTACACATATCGCCTCTGCCGATGCAGCTGCTCTCTTGCTGCTGTCACCGCTGCCGCTGCTGCAGCAGCTGCTGCTCTCCATGCTGCCGGGCCTGCAGCTCGTATGCTGATCTGCTGCTGCGGTGCTGCTGCCGCTGCTGGTGCTGCTGCCGCCGTGTCGCACCTGACTTGAGGCCGAACTTCTTGAAGTTGGGGATGGGCTTGTCCATGTCCTCAAAGGTGCGAGGGTTGTGGAACTTGAGGTACGGCTGCGGTGCCACGTTTGCGTTGTGAACGTAATGGGACAGCAAAGGCAGTGCGTGCAGGGCAGGAAGGGGATGAGCGCAGAACATGTTGGATTGTCTTGTCTGCGCATTGTTGCTGTGCAGCATTTCTGCTCTAGTAACTGCTTGGTGTCTGGCATCACAAAACCATGCCTCAGCTGTGCCGTGGCCTTGCATGAGCTCGCAACTCCACCAGCATTTCCGCTTATGGTGCTTGCTGCATGCGCCTGCTGTCCAGAATATTGCCAAAAGCAACTGCTGTCCAAGCAATACTCCTTGCTTGCGGCTGGTTCGCTGCCAATGCTGCTGCTGCTGCTGCGCACCTGCCCCTCAAAGTCGCCCAGGTCCTTGTACATCTGCATCAGCTTCATCGTCTGCTCAGTGGACTCCTTGGCAGCCTTCCACTCGCCAACAATGTTGGGCGCACCCTTGGAGCCCTGCACACAACACACACGCAGGCAACCAGGCAACAGCACATGCTTCGCCATGGTTCGAGTGCCCATTGTGTGGCGCACAACGTATCTAGGGTTGTTCTGATTCTGCGCAACTGGTCTTACGTGACAGCAACCGCTCATGTAACTGCGCCCACAGGCAGTACACTGCAGCTGCCTTCACAACAGCTGCTAAAGATGATGATGCTGCATGTGGATTTGTATGCGCGTGCTGCTGAGCTGGTGTACGTCCTGTGCCTGTCACACAAAGTGTGCGCTTGAAACACTGCGCCAGCAATGCACGCCAGTTGAAGCCGCACTGCCAGCACAGAGGCTCGTGCTGCCACTGCTGTTGGTGCTGTCCTCGCTGGTGCCAGCCACGAAGACAGAGCTGGCCTAAGAGCGTCACCAGCTGTGCACGAAGCATATGCTGCAGCTGCCTCCTGCAAGCTGCTGACCTTAGGACCGCCAGCAACATCCTCGCTGAATTCCACAGAGATGGGAGAGAAGTAGTGCCGGGTC
The DNA here is from genome assembly GCA_902809745.2 of Tetradesmus lagerheimii. Taxonomy (NCBI): domain Eukaryota; kingdom Viridiplantae; phylum Chlorophyta; class Chlorophyceae; order Sphaeropleales; family Scenedesmaceae; genus Tetradesmus; species Tetradesmus lagerheimii. Next base: position 26,801 of record CADDIJ020002332.1, on the reverse strand, counting down.
TGAGCCAGCAGCAGTGCAGAGGCCTCCTGCCCCTGCATGAAGCAACAACATCCACACGACTCATTGCAACTGTGCACTGCATACTTGCTTGCTGCAACAGATCGCCCTCAATCTCGCTGCACTGCTGCTGGGGTACTGGTGCCAAAGTGCCAGGTGCGACCTGCAGCGTGGCTTCGGGTACATGCATAACGATGATTACAAGCGAGATCTGGGTCAAGCAGATGATGAGCAGTGCCTTGAGAGTGGCTGACACGCACCTGGTTAGAGGCACGGAGAGCTGCTGCGCGCAGCATGGTGCTTCTGTGGCTCCTTAATAACCTAAAGCACCCCGTTAACCTGCTTGCTGCTTGGATGGCTTCCGCTGGCAGGCCAGCGAAAAGGTTATATGGATCTCGCTGGCACACACCAGCAATCCTCAGTAACCACGTCGCTGCTGGACTTCCACGTCTCTGTTTACGCATGCAGAAATCGACTGCGCTTGAGATCCAGCAGCAGCAGAGCCGGGCGCCAAGGTGTTACTTGCTCTGCGACATAAGGGTCTACCTCTGGTCTGAACTTTCAACAGTAGGGTGTCTTTGACCACTGCTACGCAGTCAGTGCTTGTACTCAACTGTTGATAGAGCCTTTGTATTGCTTTCACGCCGCCCTGGTGCTTCCTGCAATGTAGACAATTCAAACAGGGTGCTGCTGCTGAGCTGTGTGTAAACATGTTTGAAGCGGGGGGCTTCCAGATGCCACAGGCACGCTTACCGACCATAGTTACATCAGAAATCAACGGTTTACCCTTCCCATTGCCGTCTGAGCCTGGCCAGGCTGCCAACCCCCCCAACAGTATAGTTCCCAGTCCTGCTGTGCTTGCAGCAGTAGGAGAAGCACTGCTAAATGCTGACATAAGCCACGTGTAAGGCGATGGAGGGATCTTGCTGCAGGCTAGCAGTGGTCCAAGGCAGTTCGTCACCAACTTGGAATTGCTTGCAGGAGACCGAGGCTACCTCCTCCCCACTTCGTAGCAAGCCCCGGTTCGCTGCAGCAAGCAGTGCTGCGCATCAATCAACATGCGTTTTCGTATGCATCACGTGAGTTGCACCTTGCGATGTGCTGTAGTACGTGCTGTGCGACAATGTTCGTGCTGTGGCAGTTCAAAATGGTTCACTGTTGCCACTGTGCTTGTTCTGCCTGCCTGCTCATTTGACAAACGCATGCTTCGACATCGCAGACCTTCCGCTATCTTGTGGACATCAACATGCAGCAGGACAGCAGCAAGGGCAGCAGCAACAACTGCAAGCGCAACAGGAGCAGCAGCCTGCTGCGGACTCTGGCAAGGCTTCACGAGCAGTGCGGGCACTGCCTGAAGCTGAGAAGCAGGTCAGTGTCACGCTCAATAACGGTGGCCCCCTGGCAAGGCACTGTTATCAAGCGTTCCTGCAAGCATATGGGTGCCTCGCAGTGGCAGTGTACATATGCAAGGGCGAAGATGCACAACACAACCACCTCTTCATGTGTTCTGTCACCAGTCTTGGCTTATATCATATTTGTTTGAATACAGGTGTCAGCAGCCAAGCGCCGCAAGAAGGCTGCTGTCACCGCAGATGAGGAGTTTGTTGGAAGGGTCATGGATGGGCAGCAGATTGCAGGTGAGTGAGCAGTGCACGGTTGTCAGTGGTGCGATATGCGAACGGCTGTGTGGCTGGCATAAGCTTGCAGGACTGCACATAGCTGGCTGTGACAGTAGTGAGCTGCTTGTACTGCTTGAGTCAGCAGGCAAGCAGCGTATCCTTGCAAACAGTGCAGAGCAATTGACCTCCGTGTCCTTCTGTATATGCTGGCGTACCACTGTTCTTGTTGTTGACGTCTGCACGCCTCTTGAGCCGTTTGATTTGCCACCTGCGCTGTACATCCTGCAGCTGATGTTGCTGCTGACATCAGCAGCTTCCTCAGCAAGGCAGCAGCGCTGCAGGAAGCACATGCAGCCAGCCTAGCAGCCGCCACAGAAAGCGAAGAGGACGCAGAGCACGACCAGCAGCAGCACAAGAAGCGACGAGCAGCAGCAAAGAAGCGCTCAAAGCAGGACGCCCAGGATGGCAAGCTGTCGCAGGCCTTCCTGCCAGCTGCTATGCTCAAGGAGCTGCAGGCCAGCCTGTCTAACGCCAAGCAGGCAGGCGTCACAGGGCAGCTGGATGAGGAACTGCTGAGGCAGCTGCTGCGGGCGCTGCTGGGCCATGTGCAGCTGGGCAACGACATGCCGCTGGACGAGCATGACGTGGTGCGTGCACAGCAGCAACAGCAACAATGGTGACATCGGCAAGCATTTGAAATATAGCAGCAGAAAGGCATGCAGAGTCACCCTACCCCTGATTGCCAGGCTGCGCACGCATGCAAGGCTGCTGATGAAAGCAAGCCCGCATGTAGTGGTTGATGATGCAGCGGGTAGTTTGGGCATGTGCTGCGCCTGTTGCGCACGTGACTTTGCATTCAGCAGTTGTCCTGCAAGCAACGACATGCATGTTCACACCCTGCTGACTGGCCTGCCACTTCGCCTGTCAATGTGTCTTGCAGGCTAGCAGTGCCACCAGCAAGGCTATCGCAGCATCGCTGGAGGCGGCATGCTGCTGCCTGCAGGTGCTGGCTGCACCTGGGCTGGCCAACAGCCTCTACATGGAGGAGCTTGTCACCGCGACAGTGCAGCTGGCCAAGTACCAGCTGCAGTACAACGTGCTGGCCTTCCATGATGCACAGTACAAGCGCCTGTATCGGCCGACGTCAGCAACAGGTGTGTGCAGTTGCGTTGATGGCTGCTGTGCTTGTGAGGCAGCAGGTGTTGTCATGCTGCATCATGCCTTGCAGGAACATTGTTACTGCTGCACTGCAGCCTTGCATGAACGGGCAGGACCCTGCCGGACCTTGCAGATCGCGTGCTGTGTGACTTGTACGATGGTGTGTCCTCAACTGCTGTGTTTGTGTGTCTTGCAGATGACGCTGTGCAGGCAGGCACAGGCAAGAAGAAGGCCAAGGCAGAGGCCGCTGGCAGGTGAGCTTGGCGGTGGCCGTGCCTGCTTGCAGGACAAGTTGATATCACCAATCACATGGCGTGTCTTGCAGGAGCGCTTACCGTGACCTGGAACCTAGCATGTGTTGCAGGACGCATCAAGCATGGGCATGCATGAACAAGCAGATGGAACTTGGCATGTGGAACTGTAGTTGGTACAGCCTGGGATATGCTATGCTTGTCAGAGTGGCTCATGGTTTGTGGCCTTGCTCTGTGTGTCAAGCACCTGCTTCCTGCAAACAGGAAGCGTGCAGTGCGTGCCCAAGTCTGTTGAGTCGTCAACCCTGATGTCGGTGCTGCTACTGCTGCTTTACCTTGTGTCCATGCAGGGTGCCGCAAGTTGTTGGTGATGTGAGGGCGAAGTTGGAGCTGATGCTGTCGCTGCTGGCACAGGTGCGCAGCAGCACCATGCTTCTGGCTACTGCTGTTGCTGCCTCTGTTGCCTTGCACCTGCTTCAAACGCTATCATCGTGCTTTGTCAGTGCTGCGTCATCGAGCTACAGCATCGCACGCCTGCCTCGCTGATTGCGTCTGACAGGCAGCCCTGTGTATGTGTGTTCTGCTGGCCAGGTGGTTGACCGTGTGCTGCTGGAGGTGGAGCTGCTGCTGCCGCTGGTGCGCGTGAGCCTGACATGCATGTCAGTGGACAGCCTGCAGCTGCTGCAGGCTGAGGCCATCGGTGAGCTGCCGCCTCTGGCAAACTGCTTCTTCAAGCTTTGCAACGTGCGCGCCTGGAATTATCAAGCCGCCCAACTCCCCTGCAACCACTGCATGTTGCCTTCCTTCCCACCCACGAGCAATTTTCAACTTGGTAATGACAGACAAGCAACTCTCAGCAAGGTGACAATGTACGCTTTGCACTCCTGCAGTGCTGCTGGTCAACAAACCCACCTTTGCACATGTACACGTGCCTCCTGCCTGCCTGTCTGCTGCAGCGCTGGCTGTGTCTGTGTTCCGCGCCTACCCGCAGCAGCGCAGCACCCTGATGGACGAGGTGCTGACCACAGTCATCGCCAACATCTCACTGCTGGGCAGTAGGGGGCCAGCACGCCTGTTTGAGGCCACAGATGCAGCGCAGAGGCCGCTGCCTATCATGATGGCCTCCGCGCTGGTCATGCAACTGGTGCAGGTGCGTTGGCGTTTATGGTGAACTCGCATGGTGCTTGCTGCAGTGCCAAGCGCCCCTTGCCTGCATCAATAATGGATTCTCCTGCAAGCCACCATGCTGTTCCTGCAGAACACTGAAACACTAGGCACCTGCCTTGCAGATGTTTGTTGCTGTTGTTGCATCTGTGCACATGTACGTGTTTGTTGCACCTGTGCACATCTCAAGCTGATTGCCATCAACCCTTGGCGTGTTTGTTGCACTGGTTCTGCCCTGCAGGGTTCTGCGCAGCTGCCTGCCATGGACTCGGGCGCAGACGCCATCCAGGCTGCCTTCAAGCTGGCCTGCGGCTACTGCGACCTGTTCTGGCACGTCGTGTTTGCGCGGCTGCCTGCAGCCAAGGCCGCCAAGAGTGACGGCGCGGCAGACTTCAAGGCAGTCATGGAGGCACTGCTGGCAGGTGAGGCGCCCTGTTATGAATGTTTGCTATGAAAATGTGGCAGGGGGAGTAAAGGTCATCAGCGTTCTTTGCTGCACATCCTTCGATGCCTTCATGGAGGCGCTGCTGGCAGGTGTGGTGCTGGAGGATGTGCTGCGGTTGCCACTGCTCTTAGGGCATTTGTGATTGGTCTAACTACCTAGCATGACTAGCACTGTGCATGTGTGCATGTGAGCTGCAGTGATGGAGGCAGGCACTCTGGTAGGTGAGGCGCTGTGTTATAAACGTTGATGTATCATGTGGCCATTTGGCAGGGCGAGTACAGGCCTTTGGCATGCACCTGCTGCCAGCACTGGGCTTCGCTGCTAACCTTCCAAGCTGTCATGGAGGCACTGCTGGCAGGTTGAGGAGCATTATCTTGCAGATGCAGCGTCTGTTGGAGCTGGGGAAGCGTGCATTTTGTGGGACATGCTGGCTTCTTTCGAAAGTGCGTTGTGTTCCAAAAGTGGCCTTTCTGCACACAGACCCATGCGTGGCGATGTCGTGGAATCACTGTGTTGCCGCTGCTGTGGCTTGCCTGTGGTGCTGCCAGACCTGCTGGCTGTGCAGATGCTGCCAGAGTGGCCCGTGGCGACCATCCTGCTGCGCCGCTTCCTCAAGATGCTGTACAGCGAGCACGGCCTGAAGCACAAGGACACTGCCGTGAAGCTGGCAGCAGTGGAATTCACGGGGGTGCTGGCAGCGCGGCTGTGCTGCGAAGTGCTGCAAGCTGAGAAGGAGGCAGAAGAGGTGCAGGCGCTGCTGCAAGCAGCAGAAGCCGCTGCAGGTGGGCTAGATTGAGGCTGCTGCGGGGCCAGGGCGCAGTGTTGGGTTGGGTGTATGGCATATTGTGAGCAAGAGACCAAGTTCACATGTGCTAGTGTTTTTAGCTGCGATACCACGTGCTGCAGGATGCTAGAGGCATGAATTGTTTGATGAGTTGCAGCAGGTAAGTTGCTTCTCCTCACTTGCTGTTGCTGCTCTGCTGGGCTTTGCTGCAGACCCCGCACTCATCATGGAAGGCAGCCGGCAGGAGCAGCTGTTCAACGGCCTGCTGCTGGACTACCTTGCAGCAGCACCCGGTGGCAGCAGCAGCACCAACACGGGCAGCAGTGGTGCTGCAGCAGCGCGGCGCTTTGTGTGCAGCCGCATGCTGCATGACGCCATCTTCTTCAGCAACAGGCACACTGACGGTGCACAGCTAGATGCACAGGCGCTGTCGCTGCTGCTGGTGCAGCACAGGCAGCTGCAGGACAGCAGCCAGCACGTGCTAGGTGGGTGGCATGGTTTGCACCTCCTGCAAGTCCTTCTTGGGGTTCCTGCAAGCTGTATGAGCTGCTGCTTGCCAGCACACTTCTAGTTGCAGCTGCGTCAGCTTTTGGCACAACCCTTGCGGACACAGGTTGTTGCAGGGAGTCAAACCGCTGTCAATTCTTGACACAGTCGTGTTCCACTGCTGCTGCAGGCCCCGGCATGGCTGAGCTGCAGCTGCAGCGCGGCCAGCTGGTGTCGCTGGTGCGTTGGTGGGTGGTGCAGGGACCGCTAGGTGCTGGGCGTGCCACGCTCATCAAGTGGCTCGTGGAGGCGGGCAGCAGGCAGGGGCCGGACCCCAACCCCGCAACGGTGGGTTCACTGCAGCAACAGCAGCAGCAAGCAGTGGACTCACCACACATTCTTGGCAGGTCGGCGACGAATGCTTCAACACATGAAGTGTGTGAGCAGTTGCTACCTTGTGCAGAGCAGGCGCTATCACCCTGCTTCCGCTTGCCTGATAGAACCATACGTACCGGCTATTTTCTTGCGCCACAATCTGCTGTTGCACCTGCAGGTGCGCACCAAGGTGTTCAAGTGCCTGGGCTGCGTGGTTGAGGCCGAGTCTCGCGTGCTGAGCCTGCCTGACGTGGCAGCTGCTGTGCGTGCTGCGCTGGATGATGACAGCGTGGCGGTGCGTGAGGCAACGCTGGAGCTGCTGGCCAAGCTCATCGCAACCAACCCTGCGCTGGCTGGCGAGTACTTCGATGTGCTCGTCACAGCATCGCACGTGAGTGACTTGGGGTTGACAACAGGATGATGGCACAATGACTTGAACAGCTGTGGTTCTGGCTTGTTGAGCAGTGCATGCGTGGTTGTGGTTGAGGGCACAGTGCGAGGCAAGGGCGATCAAGGTCCTATCAAAACAATAGGAGTTGAGCGTTGCTCCTGCTTGAGCCACGCACAGTCAAAATGTATGTATGTGCAGCGTCAGCAAACGGCAACGCCGTATGGCCATACTGTAACAGCTCCTTGTTCTTGCTTCCCGCCTGCAGGACGCGGGCGTGTCGGTGCGCAAGCGCGCCATCCGCTCGCTGTGGGACTGCTGCACCTGCCCATGCTTCAGCCGCGCTGCAGAGGCCGTGGTGGCTGTGCTGCAGCGCGCTGGCGATAGTGAGGAGTCCATGCGGGGCCTGGTCACCAAGATCTGCGGGGAGATGTGGTTCTCGGAGGGCAGCAGCTTCGCAGGTAGGCCTTGCGGCAGCTGCATGGTGCTGTGTTGTGCAGGGCTGCTGCTTGGTCTGCAGTTTGCATAAGTGTTGTTCTTGCAAAAGTGCTGCAGTGGGCGCCATGAACAAGTGGCACGCCTGTTGCCCTCACAACAGCATGCCACTAAGGCATGTCCGGTGCTGTGTTGCTTTGCTGTTCACAGGCCTGTCTGATGGAGCCACAGGCAGCACCAACGCCAGCACGACTGGCGGCATGGACTCCCACACAGCCCGCACTGCAACAGTACGCGCAAGGGAGCTTGCGGACGTATCCCTCAAGGTGTATGAAGCAGGCGGCAAGGCCATCCACGTTCCACTGCCCACAGACCATCCGCTGGTGGTGATCCTGAAGGAAGTGCTGGGCACTGGCAGCACCAGTGGGGCTGCTGTGGGTGGTGCTGCTGCTAAGGAGTTGGCTGCGCTGCGTGCTGGTGCAAGCGAGGTGGCAGATGCGCTGCTTACTGGCGTCCTGCAGCAGCAGGTGAGAGGCGGTTGCCCCTTCATCTGCTCTATATGATCAGCGCTACACAGTCGTGTTATTTTATATGCTTTGGCATTCATGCTCCTTGCAGTGGCAGCACGGCTACTTCTTGAATGCTGTAGCTTCCTCCTTGCGGTTGCCGGCACCATTTGGTCTGTTGCTCATCACCATTGAATGTGTGCTTCTGCTTGCAGGAGCAGGAGGATGGCGCTGGGGGGTCTGGCCAGTTCCCCTACCTGCTGGCGCTGCACGCGCTCTGTGCAGCTGATGCCAGCCTGGCCACCCCCAAGGCTGACCCACAGCGCTTTGTGCGCTGCCTGGCGCCCTACATCTCTGCTGCAGGTGTGCAGCAGGGCATCCTGGCCAGGGCAAACTCAGGTGAACAACCAGCGACAGCAGCGGCACGGGACACAGAAGTAGTGGCTTTGGTTGTCTGTTGGTCTCTGCGCACACTCATACGAGAGAGGATGCTTCCATGTCGGTCCAGTAATTTGTGGGGTGAACATGTATTCACTCATAGGTTCAGACGTGTTGAATCCTATGCTATGTACAACTTAGTGTGTTTGATGCTGCTGCTGCCGCTGGTTGTCACAGGTGCAAGTAGAGACGCGGCCAAGCGTGCTGCTGCCAACGAGGATGCCTCTCGCCGTGCTGCAGAGGAGTGCCTCTGCCTGCTGGCCGTGCTGCGTGCGCTGCTGCTGGCGCTGGGTGCTGTTGAGCAGGAGGTGATGCAGCAGATGGCGAATGACCTCAAGGTGCTCATCAACAAGCAGCGCTACCTGCAGGTAAGCGTTGAGGCGGACCGCGTTGGACTATCTGAATGCTAGGGAGGTGGCCATGCACAGTGTGTTTCACAGCAGGGACATGCAGCAAGGATGAAAGCATGGTTGTGCAACAGGATGAATGCCCACTGTCCTGTGGTGCCAGCTGTGCTGCCTAGGCTTCGTGAACGAGGGCGAAATTCATCAAACTGACCTTGCTGCCTCCTGCTTCTGGCTTGCTGCTGTTGCGCTGCCACAGCTGCTTGCGGCTGGCTGCGAGCTGCTGTGCACGCTGGCACCGCTGTACCCGCCGGCCGCTGCAGACATCTCCCAGATGGCCACCAAATGCTACAGCCTGGCCTCAGAGGCGCTGCAGCAGCAAATACAGCCCAACATCACACCCAGCAGTCCCGCAGCCATGCTTGTGGCACCCAAGTGAGTTGCGGGCAAGAACTCTACATACATTGCATGCTTTGCTGCAGTAACTTTCTACGGTGGATGCTAGATGCTGGTCAGTTTTGTGCTCACTATCTGTATCAGCACTCTGGTGGAGTTTACCCTTACCATGCTTTTCGTTGCCGTTACTGCAGGTTGCTGTTCATTCTTGGGCAGCTGTGCAAGCATGGTGCTGCTGTGCTGGACGCTGCAGCTGAAGAGACACCCGGCATGGCCAGCTGTGCAGAGTGCCTGGAGTTGTGCGTTGCGTGAGTAACTGCACGCTGGATGCTACACAGCAGCGGGACATCTGTAGGGCGCGCAGCTGCTGCCTCCGTGCACATGCTGTGTTCCTGAATACCTACTTAAGTCGCATGTCTGGATCAAGTCGCATGTCTGGATCAAGTCGCATGTCTGGATCACAGCAGCACCCATTTTCTGCACCCTGCTTCTGCATCTGCTTACAGTTGCTGCTACTGTCTCCTGCACCCCCCCCTTTGCTGCTGCTGCAGGCTGTGGTATCGGCCTGACATGCCCAACTCGCCAGTAGGACAGCGCATCCGCGATGCGTCCCTGCAAGCCATGGGCCAGATCGTCATCGGCAAGCCGGCGCTCATGCTGCAGCCGCTGCAGCTGCACCTGCTCTCAGACCAGCTGGATGCAGCGCCTGACGCGACTGCAGCCAACAGGGTCAGCGACAGAGGCAGCCCCAACCATTCAGGCGGCGACGCAGATGCAGCAGCAGCAGCACCAGCAGCACCAGCAGATGGTCAGAAAGAGCAGCAGCGGCTGCCTGGTGTTGCGCGGTGTGCTGCGGAGGTGTATGTGGCTGCTCTGGCTGGCAGTCACTCTGTGGGCGTCAAGACGCGCGTGCTGACAAACCTTGTGGAGCTGCTCAGGTACGCAGCAGGAGCAGCTGTAGTGAGCAAATGTTGCGAATGAGGATGATTGCGTGTGCGGTTGCTGCTGGCCTGCGGGACTGGTCGTGCAGCCGCTATCAAAAGACAGCTGGATACTTGTTGGTCTCAGGTTCTTGTGGGTTTGGGCTGTACTCTGCATGATGCTGCATTTGTGGGGCACTGCAGTGCTCGTGGCCTGCTCAACAAGAATCACGCACTATGCTGCTGCTGCTGTCTCCGCAGGAGTGAGGAGGCTGCACTTGAGGCGCGCCAGGCAGACGATGTAGCAGCCAACACCTCAGCACGCCTGGCCAGCACCAAACCCAGTGAGGCACGCGCCCCATTGGCCAGAGTGAACGGCCAGGCAGACACAGCACTGGGCACCAGCATCGTTCAGCGCGTGTGGAAGGATGTGGTGCGGCTTGCAACAGCCACAGGCATGGTCAGCAATGGCAGCGCTGCGTATGCTACGCCTGGCGGTGGTGCGCAGGCTGCTGCTGATGCAGCAGTAATGCGGCGCAGGGCGCTGGATGTTATTGAGGTGGGTGGGTGCAGAAGCACGGCTGAGGTCTCAGTGCCCTGCTAGTGGGTTGACTGTGGCATGTTAGGCAGCTTTGAGCTGCGCCTCAGCATACGGCTGGTTTGCCACGCAGATGTTTATGGAATGCGCTTGACTTTTCAACAAGCTATGGCTTTGTTACACTTCCGCCCAGACCGCGCTGACATGTTGTTCAGGACACAACTTTCTGAAGCTGCTGCTGCTCCTTTTGCCATGCAGGTGGTGCTGCGCTGTGGGCTGATGGGGCCGTGGGATGCAGGCGCACCACTGGTGGCACAGCTGACTGATGAGGTGCCAGAAACATGCGCAGCAGCACTCAAGGTGAGGCACGGGAGTGGCAGCACCATCAACAGGAGCAGGCATGACGTGTGCGACATGCCGGCATTGCAGGGAGTCTGCATACACTCTGCAGCGCCAGCAGCAGACGGTGTACACTGTAAATCAATCAGAACAGCAGGCCCTGCCGCAGGCGTCCCCGCCTTATGTCCTTTACAACCAGGCAACCTTGCCTTGATCCTTTAGTCTGTCCCATTCGTGTGCGCAGGTGCTGCAGATGGCGTGTCAGAAGTATGGTGACTACATCACCAATCTGCTGGCCCCTGGCGTGGCTGCTGCGTACCACTTCCAGCGCGGGCTGTGGAGAGCCAAGCACTCCAGTCAACCGCTGCCAAGAAGTGAGCACGCAGCTATGGTTGCCAAAATAAACATTTGCCTGGGAGTTGCCTTGTGCCTAAACAGTTGAAGCAGCACAGCATGAGAGGCGGTGTGTTGGCAGTATGCTTCAGCAACTTACGACTGCACCCGCCAGCTCAACCTGGTTTGCAGCCGGTGCTGCTGGTACTTCTACTTCTTAAAGCTGCCCAGTGCCACCAGCAGCATCCCAGCTGCAGTTGTGAGCCTCCAGGCCTTGTGAGCAGCTTGCCTGTATCATACTGTCTGCAGTCTCTGTTAGGTCTCAGCCCCCTCTGAGGCTTGCTTACACCGCCCTCACTTTGTTTGTGTCTGCATCGTGAAAAGGATCATCTGCCCCTCCACTACTTGCAAACACCCAGCATTACAACTGTCCTGCCAACTAATGCGTGCATCGTGTACTCTTGTCGCCGTCCCACACAGGCCCCAAGCCAGAAGTGCTGGAGGGCCTTGCGTCTATGTACCAGCTGCTGGTGGCAGCTGAATACAAAGAGGCCAAAACACGAGCCCGCTTCCTAGGCAACCTGCTCAAGCCCTTCGGCCCAGCATGCAGCTTAGCAGACGCAGAAGCAGCAGCGCGCGAGGACTGCCACAAGCTGGCTTTCCTGGTCAACGTAGCCGCAGCGCTGCCGTTCCGGCGTGCTGACGAGCCGCTGCTGCTCATACATGCAGTCAACAGCCACGTCAGTAGGCAGGCACAAGAGGTGCTAGATTGCCTGCGGCGGCAGCTGTCTGCACGCGGCCTGCGTGCAAAGATGGGCCTGGAAGACGATGCTGATGATGAGGCAGACGTAGCAGCAGCAGGAGGGGTTAGGCCGGCAGCTGCAGCAGCAGAAGGAGAGCAGCAGGCAGCAGCTGCAGGAGCTGAGGCAAACGGCGCAGCTGGACAGGCGCAGCAGCAGCAGCAGCGGCTGAAGCCGCCGTTTCCTGTCGAGCTGCTAGCGCCATTGAAGGCCTCTCTGTGCCTATCGATGCTGCTGGTGCTGAAGCAGTACCTCATGGCAGCATACAGCTTGTCAGACGAGCGCGTTGCTGGCTTTGAGCTCAAGGGGGCGAAGTTCCAGGGAGAGGCAAAGGCGCTTGTCAGCAGGGACAAGCGGGTGCCTGAGTTCAGCCTGGGTGTGGTAAATCTGCGTGCACTGGGGGATGCAACGGGGGATCTGCTGTGCGAGGCGTTCAAGACGTACAGGGGGCTGCTGGATAACGACGCTGCGAACTACAGGTAGGATTTGGGGTTCAGAAAGCGGGGCACGTTGACCGGGGGCTGATGACCTGAATGCAATCTGTGGTTGGCCCCAACTTGTGGATGGCCCACGGCTGGACATCTTCATGGGTTACTAGCAGTGGCGTTTTCTGGAGCTTGGTGTGCTTCAGTGTTTTTGATTGCTCTTACTTGCAAGCGATTGCACCTGCCTGCTAGCTGGCAGAGCACAAGGCGTCATACTCCGCCCGCTTTCTAGTCAACGTCCCTGATGTCCTGCGCATCTGCTTCTTGCTCTGCAGGGAAGCGTCTGTGCTGGCAGCGCTAGAAGAGCACGATAGTGATGCAGCAGCAGCAGCAGCAGGCGGCCACACAGCAGCTGCTGGCCACCATGCAGGCGACGCCAGCCATGCAGGGCTGGTGGTGTACACTGTAGACAAAAAGGCAGCAAAGCCACGTGCGGGCAAAAGCAGCGCAGCGAGCGGCGCAGCCAGCACTGGTGACAAGCGTGGAGGGAGGGGTGGGGGCAGCACCGGGGGCAGGGGTAGGGGCAAGGGCAGCACAGCCAAGGGCAAGGGTAAGAAGCGACGAAGGGCAGCGAGTGAGACAGACACTGAGGATGAGAGCGATGAAGAGTGGGGTGCAGTGCCAAAGAAAGAGCTGTTCTAGGCGAAGTCCTGTTGGAATTCTGTCTGGTGGGCATGCTGTATGGGTCTGCGGAAGTGCCATGCTGCATTTGTGACTTCGTGCCTGCGGTTTAAACGACAATGCTTTGTCTGACAGATGCACGCGTTGTATGGCCTGGTGATGGCATCTCTGTTGGACGATGATTCATTGATCTCGTTCTGTGAAATGTCCAGCACTAGCATGCAGCAATCAGCGCCGCGTGTGTGACGGTGTTCGGTTTGCCGTTCCACAGCAGCAGCAACGCAATTACAGGGTACAGCCTGCATGTGATTGCGCAATCACACTAGGTACAAGGTACCCTGGTGACAGTGTGTAAGCTGTATGTCACTGCACTTCAGAACTCACAACTGTGCATGCTTGTGCACTGCTGTGCACTGCATGGCACGCCAGTCGCTGAGGCTGTCTCTCGGCGTACATTGCTGATCTGCACGGTAGCAAAGACAGCAGCTCATGTAACTTGTCGCAATTTCAAGTTACACTTTTTGGCAGTCAACAATAGGCCCTACTATTCCCGGAGCAGACGAGCAGCCGGCCACTGTTGGCAACACCAGCGTCGCCTACACACGATGCGCATATGATGCGCCTAGACCGCAGGATCAGTGTCTGCTGTTTTAGTAGCAGGACCACCCCTGGTGTCCCATGATGAGCATATCAAGCAGACTGCGTACGCTGCATACTTTCCCTCTGCCGCAGTGCACTGATGTACTGCAAGTCCTCATTCACAGACCACGCCTGGCTGCTAGCCCCTACACCCGGCTGCTGCACGTGTGATCCCCCAGTGGCAGCTGCAGTGCCGCCACTTGGCGACTGCCAGCCCGCTGCATGTCTTTCATCCAGCCGCTGCATCGCGCTGCGGCCGCCACTATAGTAGCAGTAGCTACTGCTGCTGCTGCTGCCGCGGCTAGGTTCGCCGTCAGCATTGGGTGGCGCGTTGCTTGCGTCCCTTGCCTCGTCCCTGTGCTCCAGCCTGATGATGTTCCAGGTGCGCTCATGCTGCAGGTGCTCCAGGCGAGTGGCAGCCTGCGTGGTGACCTTGTGCACCTCTTCAGCACGCACAAGGCCTGCAGAAACAAAAAGCAGGGTGCGCGATGGCAAGTTATAACACGTTGACAAGGCGCTCTTAGCAGTGATCATGTGTACCATTGTGTACGCCGAGCAAGGGCTGATGTTTGAATAGCAGGTGTCATGGCAAATGTCTGCACATGTTCTGTACGTAGGCACCTGTGGTGACCATCACCAGGAGCTGGTGAAAATCTGCAGCATGAGCAGGGCTGCCAGCGCAGGTTCCACAGCATAGCATGGCAGGCACCTGCGTGTTGCAAACATGACGTTGCAATGGTGCGGGCTCATGGACCTCCACCAGGACACCAGGTTGCTTCACTGATCATACGTCAGCAATGGCAAGTATCACTATGTACTGACAGCAGCAACAGCCTAGGTCTACAGTGTTTGCCCCGGCCGGTTACCTGCTGCTTCTATCCTTTCCAAAAAGTCTGCTCTGCGCTCCAGCACTCTGATGGCCATTTGGCGCGACATCAACAGCCGACTTAGGCCCGGGTGCAGCGGCAGCAGCACCTGCAGAAGTTTGCAAACAACAGATGCTTGGACTAGGGCCAGCATAATGTATCGTGCCACTTTGGTACTGTGCTAGTTGCATGGCAGATGGTGATGAGCATGTGCCGAGCATGCTGATCACAAGCCACCAACACACCGCTGATCAGAGAAGCCTTGATGTTTACCATGTAGCAGCTGTAACGTACAGCTGCACCCAGTGTGATGATTTGACGATAACGACACAGTAGCGCGTCTGGCACATGTCATACCTCGTGAGCGTAGCGCAGTGCTGCATCCGCCTCTGCGCGACTCTCTCGCACCACCTGCTGCACGATTTCCTGTGGTTCCTTATCACCAACAGCAACTGCAGGCAGTGACACTGCTGCACCATCCTGCCTGTCCTGCGGCACCTCTTCAGTTGCGCTGCTGCTGCTGCTTTTGCTGCTTGCCCCCAGGATTCCATCAAGTGGGCTGCCAGATGGGTGCTGCTGCTGGTGCTGCTGCTGCTGCCGGCTATCGCTACCAGCTGGGGCGCTGTGATGTGGCAAATGCTTGGCGGCGTGGCTCTCAGGCAGATGTTTGGCCATCACCTGCTGTGCTGTGGTGTGCGCTGTTACGAACGCTGACACAAGCTGCAGCTTTGAGGCAGTCTGCAAATTTTTCCGACAGCAGCAGGCGCAGCAAACGCGGTGGTACTCAGATCACAGTGCTAGTGTTGCTCAAGGTGAGCAGCCAGAACAGTTGCCTTACATGAGATCAGCGAGCACAGCTGCCAGTCTTGCTTGCTTGGCACATTCTTATACCGGCTGTTGCCAATCTAGCCTTGTTTATATACATATGTGTGTCTTCACGTGGCCCGCTTGCTCCACCTGCGGTCGCGTGCGAGACTGGAGGATCACCTTGTTGCATCCCATGCGCGGCAAGCAAATGCGCATGACAGCAAGTAGCACTGAAAACACCGAAGCACAGTCAGCTGCTCACCTCTCTTTGTGACAGCAGCTCCTGCAGCCGTGAATACCCAAGGCGCCCCGCAAGCCTGCTGAAGCGCCCACTCCAGGTCCAGGAATGCAGCTGACGCTCCAAGCGCAGCCAGTCTGTCAAACCGCCCTGTGCTGCCGACAGCCCTGCTTCGGCGTCTTCAACACCACCTGCCCTGCTGCTGCCAAGCCTGTGGCCGTCAGACATGCTAGCCTGCTGCGGCGGCTGATATTGTTGGTGGTGGTGTAGGTGCGGCCTTTGTGCAAAGTGATGTGGGTGTCTGTGTTTTGATGCGTCGTCGACAGCTCTGTCGGTGACTTCCTGCAGCAGCCGTATAGAGGGCGTGCTCACCTCAAAGTGCTGGTACATGTCACCTGTGACGCAGCAAGGCATAACCGGCAAATCATGAGAGACAAGTATTTGCACACTTGCAGCTGTTTGCGGCATGATGTGCTACAACATGGCGCAACCCTTGACTCAACTAGGCCGCTGATTGCACCATGAACACATGACAGCGCAGCTGGAAGTCACGTGTGTCGGCAGCAACAAGACAGCATGTAGGCCCAGGGTGGCCACTGCTGCTGTGCTTCGTAGCGAACTGCGCAATTAGTGTGGAACACAAGCGTTGTGCTTTTACTGCAATCATAAACACTGTGTGCTGGGCAGCTCACCGTAGGATGCTTTGACCACGTTGAGCAGTCTGACGCGGTACTCCTGGAGCTGCTTCTCCTCCTGCCGCTGAGTCATACTGGGACCGCTGCTGTGGGCAGCTGCACCTACAGGCAATGAAGGCACAGCAACAGCACACAAGAACTGAGCTCATATAGTTGGCACGGCACTGTTCTTGCCTCAATGAGAACCTTTGGGTTTGTCATGCAGTTTGTGTACAACAGTATATTGAACAGCAACCTGGCACCATATGCCTGTGCTTGTGCACACTTGAAGGGTACTGACTGGTCAGCAAGCCATGCTGGGGCTCAGAGCAGTGCAAGTACTGTAGTTGCAAAGCACAATTTGGCACTACACACCGCCCCTTCACACATATATGTGAGGAGGATGCAGCATCCCCAACATGTTGGTTGCATACTCCCTCACCATGAGGTGTAGCAGCAGTGTCCGCCAGCTGTTGCTGCCGTTTGATTCTTTTCCTGTGTGCTGACGCCAGGCTGTCTGCTGCTCCCACTTGGCTCCAACGCTTCACCAGCGTGGGGTCTGGAGCACCCAACACATCATCAGGCTGCGTCTGATTTAGAGTGTTGTCATCAACACCATCCACCTCCTGCAGGCAACGTATTGATAGACGCGATTCAGCTGTTGGCAGCGCCAGCAGTTCAGGCTACAAGTGAGTGGTCACCACTTCACTCCATACTGAGGGAGTAGTGCTGTATGTCTGACTTACCTGCAGGCCAGCACTTTTCGGTAAGATTCACCATCCCAAGACCCCTCAGGACATGTACTGCTGTTGCTCTGCACAGTGACATGCGGGGCGCCACTGCATCGCAGGCCGTGATGGCGGCCATGTCCGCCGGCTCGCTTAGGAACGACTGCATGCCGACAAAGCATGCAATAGTTGGTTCCCCTCCTATGTGCAACACACACCCCAGTAATCAACACACAACATACCTTCAGCACATACTCCAGCACTTCCAGTTGCTGTGGCGTCATCTTGACCATGCCCAGCCCTTCCAGAACGTATCGTGCTGTGGTGCCATTGATGAGTGTTGTGCTGAAGGCCATAGCGGCCATGAAGAACACCGCGTGCGCCTTGTAGTGCTGGTTGGTGATCAGGGGATCCAGTACGATGTACAATGACATTGCTACACCAACCTGCAGTGCAGCAAGTGACGTGACACCTAATCATGTGAGAGCCTGCTTTTGGAGCTGTACTGCTGCCTACTTCAGACATCAATGCCTGACAAGCAAATTGGCGACTGTACAGCAGTATATGATATAGCTGCGCAGGCAAAGCGCCGCTTCAGCCCTAAGCAACCAGAGCAGGCACATGCGGCCTTCAGATGTGGTGCGACACAAGTGTAGTGCCATACAGTGTGTTTGATTACATGCATGGCAACAAGCGCTGCCTGTGCGCCTGGCTGTGCCCTGAGCAGTGCTGAGGAAGCGCACCCGCCCCCTGAGCCCCGACCAGGTCATGAAGAATGCTGTCCTCCAGTCCATGGGGTAGCCCACCAGCCCACTGGACAGCAGCGGGTAGAACAGCAGCAGCGCGGCGATCGCGCAACCTGCAGCAACAGCACACAGGCGGCGCCACAAGTGTTGCACGAACCTGATCCCGGACTCCGGGCGGCTGCTAACAAGCTGAGAGGTTTGCAGCTGATCTAGCGTCAAGCCTGATGACCCACCAGCAGCCAGACGTACAGCAGCACCGCGTACGCCGCGTCCATCGGCACCAGCATGTGGTCAAGCTCCTGACCCAGGATGCGCACGCTAGGGTGGCTCGGCGGCAGCAGGATGAAGGCCAAGATGACGCCCATCCAGATGAACAGGATGGTGTCGGCTAGCCAGATGAGGGCGTTCCAGAAGGCGTGCATCTCGACCTTGATGCGGCTTGTGATGTGCCGGCCACCTGCACAGGACAGGTTGCAGCACAACACATCGTGACGCGTTCGTGATCGTTTGGTTGAAAGCAAATGAGAGGGTGTCGGCATCAACCTTGTGCGTGCTGCAAGTGCACGACTGTGCTAGCCAGGTACACATGACATGCGTGACAAGAGCGCAGCACATGGCGTCCTATAATGCGCTGGCGTACCCCCGCCCCCAATAACAAAGGATACTGCTGGTAAGTGCAGCTCTGTTGTACAAACAGCTAGTACTTACTGTATCAGAGAGGCTTCAAGTGCTGCTAGGGCCAGCTGCCATCCAGGATAATAACCACTGCAAATGACGCACATGCATTCACCCCCTACACGAGACAATTGTCATGACGATGGTTACTGATCAAGTAAAGTTACAGCATCCTCACCGAGTATGCTCATGCTGAAGCCCATGACCACCACTGCCAGCAGGCCAGAGGCACCCAGCAGGTCCTCCGTCACAAAGTGGCAGCCGTACGCAGCACCCAGCGTCAGCACAATCTCCAGGCCTGCACGTGTCACAAGCAGTAGCAGGCAGGCAACGCTCTATCAGCAGTTGAAGTCAAGTGCAGCATCACAGCATGACTGGAGTACACATCACACTACGAGCCAAAACTGTCACCATCCCAACTGCCACCTGGGGATTAAGTTGTGTGTTGTACCAGCCTAATAGCAGGGCAGACAATGCAGCACTGCCCTGCTATTAGCTAGGGGGCAGTGAGAGCGGAATTCTGCATGTAAGGCATGTTAAGCTGTGCTGTGCATCAGACTGCCTACCGAAAGTAATGCATTCATCAGCATTTACATTGAGGGTATGTTGTAGCAGTCCCTGCCTCACCCGGTCTCAGCCAGATGCGTGCTAGCCAGAATGACGTGGCCAGCCCAAAGGCGAGGCCCAGGGCGGAACCCAAAAACACATGGTGCACAAAGCTCACAGTGATCTGCAAGTTAAAGAAAGCAGCACATACAACATGGCGGCATATGCTTGCTATCATCTGCCTGCTATCTGCACTCAGGCGCAGTCATTTTGTGCACGACTTGATGGACTTCTGCTACTTGATTGCAGCGACCTGGCATGCAGCCTGTCTGTGCACGGCAGTCACATGCTGGTGAATGCAGCCTGGTTGCGATAATAGCAATAGCGCAGCCCAAGTGGCCTGGCACATGTACAGCTGATTTTGCCCACTGCTGCGCGCTCACCTCGTTGGCGCTGAGCCATTTGCCTCCCACAATGCCTTGCAGCACCAGGAAAATGGAGAAGGCTGAGCCGTCATTGACCAGTGACTCTGCGTCAATCAGGCTGGACAGCTTCTCGTCAGCACCCAGCTGCAGGAAACAAAACATGACACGCCAGCAGCAGCAGCAGCAGGCGCGCCATTGCCCCGTCACACAAGTGATGCAGATGGATGTGCATGCCATTGCATGCCTCACAAACTGGCTCGTGGGAGCTAAGATCAACAATGCAGTGCTCAGCTGCATGCCATGCTGGCCCTCAAGTGGGGCTCGTGACTGCCGTACCTGCAGACCGGCCGTGGCCGGCTGACGCTAATCAACAGAACACCACGACAAGCCATGATGCCAGGCGCTGCGGACAAAGCACACAGCTGCATGTGACAATAACACCTCGCCCTTTCAAAAGCAGTTCATCAAATCACCTGCTCACCTGGTGGAGGCCAGCCAGCACCGCCACTGGGTCTGTTGCGCTGTGCACCGCGCCAAACAGCAGGCACTGCGACCATGTCCAGCCGTAGGGGAAGAAGAAGTAGGCGCACACGCCAATGAGCAGGAAGCTCACAACCACACCCGGCCATGCCAGGATCATGATCTGCGTGGCAAAGAGCGTGCAAGTGCATGGGCTTAGACGCGGCGACTAGGGTTGTTTGAGTTCCATGCGCCGGCAAGTATCACTCTGCACAGGTTGCCAACGTGCAGCAGAACTGCTGGAGCTACTGCTGCTGCGTCCTCCGCCAGCGCTGCTGCTGCCAGCCAGTGGTATTGATGTTGCTGCTGCTGCTGCTGCTGCTCGTCCTATGACCAGCCTACCTGGCCCCAGTTTCTGCGCAGCAGGTGTGGCTCCTGCTCTAGTGCTGGTGCAAAGCCAATGACTGGCAGGAAGATCAGCAGCAGCACGTGAGGGTCGATGTCCTGCAAGCAGCAGCAGCAGCAGCAGCACGTGAGGGTCGATGTTCTGCCCGCAACCACATGCACAAGAAAGCCAAGCAGAGTAGCAGAGCTGCGCACAGCAGACAAACAGACACATCAAGGTGAGCGTGCTGCTGTTGGGCAGGGTACACCGCTCCTCTGAGGCCACATGCAATTGGCAATTGGTCACATGTGGGAAGCAGCTTGTCAACAGCCCAGCCCATGACCCTTCAGGGTGCTTGCACAATAGCACGGCAGCGCACGCACTTGAGCTGTTGCTGGTGGGTTGCATCACACCATTGTCTGCTATCTGCTGTCTTCTGCTGCAGCACCTGTGCCGCTCCTAGCCCCAATTAATTCATAGGTGGAGAACATGCAAGCATACACCTGCCGCCTCCCTCTGCTGCCTCACCATCCATATCTTGAGAGTTGCTGAGAAGGCGGTGGTTTTGGGGTGCGCTGCTTGCAGCAGGCCTATGCACAGGCCCCACACCTGCAGCACCCCACCAGATTTTAAGGGGGTCATGCCTGGCAGTCGGCTGAGAGCAACAAGGCGACTGTTGTTCCATACGTTGCAAGCCGTACAAACACCTGCCACAACCGTGTTGCTGCTGAGTGGACACTGCAGTACCTTACAGACACATGGCCAGCTGCTGCACCATTGCAGACCATGCTGCTTGCTACAGGCTGCTGCTGCTGTTGAGCATCGCTCATGCTACAGAACACAATCAAACCAACCCAAAGCTCTGTGCAACTGCATCTTTGCGCTGCCGTCCTGAGCTGGTTCATCTGCTGCTTTGCTGCCCAACGCACCACAAGCAGTGCTGTATATGGGACCTTGAACTTCAGCCTCTGGCATATCAAGCAGTCTGTGGCAACCCCAATCAAGATACCTGCATTCAAAAGGGCATGCGTGCATAAGTAACTCATAATACTACATCAGCCCCAGACACAGAACAAGAGGGTGATCTAAGAAACTCCTGGATTTGCTGCCTTGCTCTGCCAACCAAACCTTGCAGCAACGCACGCTGTTGTCGCAGCCTGATGTGCAATTGGTGTGACTGCAACTTGGCAAGCATCTCCTAGGTGCTTGGTCAGCAATAGGCAGGCCATTGACTGGATTGCTCAGCTGCATCGGTGATGAAGTGTTGAAATGACACAGCTGAGAATAGCCATGCTGCGCAAACAGCAGTGAACGACAGCATGCTGGGCAGTGCAGACCCAGGCCTGATGTCTGAACTTCCACTGCCTGCTGTCATGCCTTGGGAATAGCATGTCTTGAAGATCTATGCCTAATGCCTTTGGCTCGCTACAAGCGGGTGTGCAGCCAGAACTCACACGTGATAGGGAACAGAGCAGCATCAGCAGGGTGTGAGTGCAACGTCTCCTCCTGCGCCATTGCAGCCTTGAAAGCAGCTGCCGTGCACGTCGGAGTGTAACTCGCTCAAAACAAAGCATGTTTATCGTTGGGGTGGCAACTGTTGAACACAGAGCGGTGTGTCCTGCATTGTTGTGACGACCGGTGACTCATCGTACCTGCCGCGATACATTGCAGAGCCGACTGACTACATTACCAATAGCTTCATCGCCGTTCATGCATGGTGAGAAGAGCGGATCGGCTGTGCGGTCAGGCGCCTGAGTCTCGAAAACCTGGTGGTTGTACTGCTCTGCAGGGATGCCAGTGGCACCGTGCCACAGCTGTGTGGTACCAGCAACTTTTGGTTGGTCTTTCCAAACTATACCAGGTCCGCAATCGCAAACCCTCAGCTCTAGGAGCCACATAGAGCAGGTTTGGCAGCAAGCACACAAATGACAGCCGCTGCTGGGTCACCTGAGCATGCTTGATTTCCAGAGCAGTTGCAAAGTATGGGCACAGGAGACCGTGAGGACCTGGACGCGGTGTTCCCTGTAGGGTCGTACCTGTCAGCAACTGTCAGTAACAACATCAACAAGTTGCAGCTGCATGCACTCATACAGTTGACACGGCTACCACAGAAACCATTAGGTCAAGTATCTTGATACTGTGCTTGAGTTGATTGCACGAGGAACGGTGCCTTAGGCAACATTAAGATGATCCGTGTGCTGCACGTGTGCTGCGCTGCAGCCCTTTTGCTGGCGATAGTCATAGAAAATCCGGTGAATGGATACAACATGGGGTGAGCTTTGCATCTGTCGTGGTGAAACTGTGGTGCTGCAGTCCCTGATCTGGGTCAGCAACGGCATGATGCGCAGCACTTCTTGTGACCCGCAAAGCGATGGTCTCCATGATAGCAAATGATGCTACGGAATCAATGGCAATGCGCTCAGCGGCCCTGCTTGTAGCATTGTCGTCCCAAAACGTTTGATCTGGGCGCCTGCTGCTGCAGCTGCAGGCTGGCACGTTCACACTGCTGTTGTTCTGCTATGATTGTTGCTTATCAGTTGATTTAGACACCTGTGGCGATCTCTAGATCTGTTTTAGTGATAAAGCTACTGCTACCTGCTTCTGATCCTGCTTCTGTTCTGCAGGCGCACCCTGCTGGCACCTGCACCCTCAACCTCCAAAGCACCAGCGACTGCAAAGCCTGCAGCAGCCAAGCCGGCAGCCACCCCCAAGTCCACGACCCCAGCCGTTCCTGCAGGATTCCAGAAGATCACTTTTGACCCAACACCCATACCAGGCAAGCCCTACCAGCTGAACCCCACAGGCAAGGTGTGGCGTCTGGTACGATGAGATTGCCTGCCAGCAAGTCGATGGCGGCAGCACCTTTGCTGGATCCCCTGATGTGTGCTGCGCCCCCAAGGCCACCAAGGGCGACGACTGGCCCAACTTCAGCAACTGTATTGCGCTGAAGAGCGCTTCGAAGGCGCCAGTCAAGTGTACAAAGACGGGGGCTTGGACACAGAAGGTGTGCTGCGTCAAGCAGGTCTGCAAGGTCTAAGCAGAGTGTCATGCTGCGGGCGTGCTTAGCGTTTGTTGCGTAGTCAGGAATCATGGGTGGTGATTTGTGTGCCTGTGGTAGAAGTAGTTGCTTGACAGGATATTGCTGAGACGCCTTGATGAATGCTCGCCAAATTGAGTTTTTTGATCAGGCAGCGGTGCCGCTGCACATCCTAGCAGTAGCAAAAGTATGTGCGGCGATGGATGTAATCGCGAGCCGTATCATTGGTTATGCATGCGTTCCCTTGGGTGTGCTCTCCAGATAGCAGGCACGCTACAGCTTTCTGCAACGCATGTGTGATGTGAGTGATCTCTGCGCACTTTAGTAATTGATCACACCGTGTTGCAAATCGCAACTGCAGCCGTCGCACAAGCGCTAGGAACTGTTTGCATTGCCAAGCAGTTGCCTGGTGTGTGTCTTGCACCTGCTGCAGTTTGGCGCTGTGGGATTACGTATCCACCTGCAGCTATTCATCCACAGCCAAGACAGCTGCTGTTTCGTTACGTCTGCATGTTGTGCTCCATGCTCTGTGTTTGAGTGGTGATGCTGTGACTGCAAAATCCATCCATATTGTTCACCCGTCATCTTCCACAGATCACAGTGTTGAATCAGCCAACGGCACATTAGTTTCAATGATGCGTCAAGGTTAGCCACGTTCCTGTTTCACTCATGGTCGCCTACGGCGTCATGATGTACAGAGCTAGATCAGAGTGCAGTGTTGATGGTTGTGGCAGCAGCAGATTGTCCACTTCCTGGTATGCCACGTGAGGTGTTGTATGAAGTATGTGGATGTCTTGCTCTTATTGGAGCATTGCAAACATCGACGGAGCTTAGGTGTTTGTTGCTGTGCTTTCTGGCCAGCCCATTTCGAGCGGTGTATAAGCTTATGCACCCCTGCAGAATCGATGCCTTATGCCATAGCAACAAGTTGCTGCTTCTGCATCCCCACACCACAGCTTGAGTGGTGTAGCTGTGACACCAGATTCAGATTGAGAATTGTTCTTGGTAGCACGTAGCACAGAGCATGTGCAAAGCATGTTCTGCCGCGTCGTTGTGAGTGCAGTGTATACTGCTCAACCTGTCAGCAGTGCACTGCAGGGTGTTGCTGATCAGCCATCATGATGTGGATATCACCCTCATACTGCTGGAGCTGATACAGGCTTTACCTCGCCTACCTCGCTGCAGAACCTTCCATTGATGCATGGCAGTACTGCCATGGGCCAGCACTTGTTTGCTGCATGACTAACGGCAAGAAAGGGTGCCGCACAAAATGCATCATACTACACACAGCGTCTGTGAGGCCACAGGTTTGCCTGGCAACTGTTGTCGAGCTGTTGGAGTGACTCCTAATTGTTGCTTTGTGCTGATGGTTCGTGGCCAGGTTGACATGTGTTGCACTGGTGCAGTACTGCTTGGTGTTGCAAACTTGTGCCAAGTGTGTTCGCAGTTCTCAGGCCACTCGTAGCCCGAGGTTGAGGGTACCTTCGGTGCAGCGGTTCTATGCAATTAGTAAACCAGGACTGGGCTCTGCAAGAACTGACGGGAACTACTGCAGTAAGAGGCGACCTGCTTGTGCAGCTTGCAGACGGGACTTCAGGTGGCCCTGCCCAACAAGGGCCAGATTCCGTAATTCAATATTTAACAGTAAAAATACTGAGTTTAAAATGCTGCGAAGGTGTAAAACGGGCATGTGCAAAGCACCAGGAGCTGGCAGCGTAACCTTCTGCTTAACTTGTCAGCAAATGACATTCCTCCTACGGTGGGGAGAGATACTTAAGCGGTGATGTTAGTGAGTATGTACAGAGCATAGACAAGCTCGTTTACTCATGGCGCAGTCCACAACATTCCTTCCCTCCAAAAGCAGCAGCCCCTTCAATGCTCACTCCCGCTCATTGCCGTAGTTAGGCCAACAAACATCCAACACGGGACATAAGCATCATCCTTTTTATACAATGGAAGCTGCTTCCTGCTTCTTCACTGGTGAGGGTCACTTGCGGACAGTAGCGTTTGGCACTGTTCAGGCACTCGCGGACCACAACGCAGCAGCAGCTCAGCTAAGCTTGTCGCTCTGTGCCTCACTTCGAAGAGACTCTAATACGATTGTGTGACAATCTTAACCTCATGCAAGCAAAGCCGCTCTGCAGATGTATCTGTGCTATTGGGCAACAACAGCAGAAACCAGCAATGTGCAGCAGCTGCCTGTTTTTTTGCAGGGCAGGAAATGGCTTACATCACAAACACTTTCACTAACGACAACATGTCCACCCCTTCTACTGGTCATCGTCTACACTTCATCACAGCAGGAGCCAGCCTCATCAACAAGGAGCCAGCCACATCAACACGCAGCGACATCCCACCCATCATATGCACATGGTAGCTTAGCTGAGTTCCCAGCCCTGCTGTCCCGTGTGGCAGCAGGGCCTGTGCCTACTTGTCATGGTGTGGCCGGGGCCTTGCGGTTGCTGGGCTACGCAGTCAACCTGTCAAGACGTCATCCGGCCAACCTGTCTACTGTCATCGTCTGCAGCATCATCCTGTCAACCCGTCTCCTGTCATCGTCAACTCGTCTACCTTGCAAATAGTGGCTTAGCTGAGTTCCCAGCCCTGCTGTCCCGTGTGGCAGTAGGGCCTGTGCCCACTTGTCATGGTGGCTGCCGGGGCCTTGCGGTTGCTGGACAACGCAGTCAACCTGTCGAGACGTCATCTCGCCAATCTGTCTACTGGTCATCGTCTACACCATCATCCTGTCAACTGTCATCGTCAACACACCTACATTGCACATGGTAGCTTAGCTGAGTTCCCAGCCCTGCTGTCCTGTGTGGCAGCATGGCCTGTGCCAACTTGTCATGGTGTGGCCGGGGCCTTGCGGTTGCTGGGCTACCCCATCAACCTGTCAAGACGTCATCTCGCCAACCTGTCTACTGGTCATCGTCTACACCGTCTACTGTCATCGTCTACACCATCATCCTGTCAACTGTCATCGTCAACACACCTACATTGCACATGGTAGCTTAGCTGAGTTCCCAGCCCTGCTGTCCTGTGTGGCAGCATGGCCTGTGCCAACTTGTCATGGTGTGGCCGGGGCCTTGCGGTTGCTGGGCTACCCCATCAACCTGTCAAGACGTCATCTCGCCAACCTGTCTACTGGTCATCGTCTACACCGTCTACTGTCATCGTCTACACCATCATCCTGTCAACTGTCATCGTCAACACACCTACATTGCACATGGTAGCTTAGCTGAGTTCCCAGCCCTGCTGTCCTGTGTGGCAGCATGGCCTGTGCCAACTTGTCATGGTGTGGCCGGGGCCTTGCGGTTGCTGGGCTACCCCATCAACCTGTCAAGACGTCATCTCGCCAACCTGTCTACTGGTCATCGTCTACACCGTCTACTGTCATCGTCTACACCATCATCCTGTCAACTGTCATCGTCAACACACCTACATTGCACATGGTAGCTTAGCTGAGTTCCCAGCCCTGCTGTCCTGTGTGGCAGCAGGGCCTGTGCCCACTTGTCATGGTGTGGCCGGGGCCTTGCGGTTGCTGGGCTACGCAGTCAACCTGTCAAGACGTCATCTCGCCAACCTGTCTACTGTCATCGTTTATACCATCATTCTGCCAACCTGTCTACTGTCATCGTCAACCCATCTACCTTGCGAATAGTAGCTTAGCTGAGTTCCCAGCCCTGCTGTCCCGTGTGGCAGTAGGGCCTGTGCCCACTTGTCATGGTGTGGCCGGGGCTTGGCGGTTGCTGGA
>CADDIJ020002331.1:0-10325 GCA_902809745.2 Tetradesmus lagerheimii | reverse complement strand
GCGGAAGGGCTCCACCACACGCTACACTGCCTATGCCCATGAAGTGCGTGCACGCCAGGGCCCAGGGCTTGGACGCTCCTACCGGATGGGTGACCATGACGAAGGTGGGCTGGCTGGGGCTGTGAGCACGCACACGCTGGCTGTGTGTTGTGTTATCTTGCCTCTTTGTGTGCATCCGTGCGTGCATGTGGATGCTGCTAGGTGAGCAGAGCCAGTTGGTGGTTGGTTGGTGGCGTGGCATGCGTGTGTAGGTGGCTGCTGGCCGCAAACGCGTGGATATGCTGCCTGGTGGTGCAAGTGCTGACGGCAGAAGCAGATTGTCAACCCTTGTGCCTGGCGTTCATCTGCAAACCTCCCACGTTCAACCCACTGCCACATCACTTACACAACCCAATTACCTACCATTTAAACCCTGTTGTGTTCGTGTGTGTTGACTGCAATTTGTTTGTGAACTGCCGCACCAGGCGCTTCTGCGGGCAAGCATGGTCAGCAACAGCCTGTGGTCAGCAACATGGGCTGCTGGCTGGGAGCAGCAGCAGCAGTTCGCCACAGCGTACAAGTCAGCTATGCTGGCTGGGGGCATGCTGGTGACATCCACATCATATCTGTGTCACCGTTCACGGGATGGCAGCAGGGTGTTGGTGTTTTTTGCATCACCAGCAGGCACCCAGCGGCCTTGGGCTTGTGAGGTGGACTCTTACATTCAACTGCAGCAGCCCCCTGCCCCTGCAGCCAGCAGCCAGGTTGCAGAGAGCCCACCGGCAGCGGCAGCTGCAGCGCCTGCTGCCGCAGCGCCTGCAGCAGCAGTTGCAGCCTCAGCAGATGGCGGTGGCCGCAGCGATGCTGCAGGTGGTAGCGCCAGCGGCAGCAGCAGCAGCAGCAACAACGCGGCTGTGTGCTTTGCGTTGCTGCGGGGGTTCCGAACAAAGATGCGAAGACGCGGGTGCAGTGACAGCCATGAGAGCAGTAGCTGATTTTGTGTGTGAGATTTGGAAGCTGCGGAGTACCGTCCTCACAGGATGCGGGACCAATGAGGGCAACCTTATGGTGTAAGGCCTTGTTGGTGAACCTTGTCATTTTGAGTCAATTATTTGTGTGTGATCATGTGTCAGAAGGGCATTTTAATGTACTGTGTGTGGCGAGAGAATGTCACACCATGTGATGCCGCTGTATGTCATTCCCAGGTCCTGCCAACCACATCGTATTACAATGTCAGTAACATTGATATCCAGGACTGTGCCAACGGGATAACATATGGTGTTATGGTGGGTTTTAAGTTGGTTTCCACCCCCATACCTGGCCGTGTTAAGGCTCCAACCATAGTCAGTTCGGTGAGACCAATAGTGTCTGGGATTGCTCTATATGTGGTACCCTATTCGATTCCTGGCATATTTTGCATATTCCGCCTAGGTCTCAACTTGCAACAAGTTCAACAGGGACATTGATGCCAGCCAGATTACCAAGTGGAAAAAGGATCCAAACATCTTTTCAGTGACAGGCAAGGCAGCTAAGACCACCAAGCACATCAAGCCCGCTAAGTATGTTGAGGTGGAGCCGGCAACAGTGGCATACGTGCAGCAGGTGAGGTTGGGCTAGGTGGGCATGTGTGAGCAGCATGCATTGGTGTTGCCATCCATGCAGCAGCTTAGTTTTGTTATGCTAATGCAGGTTGATGCCATTGGCGGTGAGATCAACGATGATGGCATGCTGCTCAAGGCCAGTCAGATGCGCGACGCGCTTATGGTCATGGCAGAGGCTGCTGGGCAGACAGACCTTGTGGAGAAGTACAAGAAATGGCAGCCAACCAAGTCCTGGCTGCAAGATGTCAAGAGCAGGCGCAACCTGGCAATGTAAGTCATGCTGTAGGGCACTGGTACGTTAACGTATGTGTCTCATCCATAACACCAAACTACCCTTAACACCCTCTTCCCGTCCTTAACACCCTCCCCATCAAAATCGGCCACCCTCGGTTCAGGCAAAGGCCGAAGGCCGTGCCGACCCTTTAAGCCGTTCAAGTTCATCTTGACTTAACCAAATCAACTTCACTAACATCACGCACGACACCTTCCGCCAGTTTCCGCACACCACGCACGACACCTTCCATCAGCTTCCTTCACGCATCGCAACTTCAATTATCGCAAAATTACCTTGACGAACACAACTTGACCAATAACACACTTACTTCAACTTAACACCCTCCCCATCAAAATCAGCCACCCTCGGTTCAGGCAAAGGCCGAAGGCCGTGCCGACCCTTTAAGCCGTTCAGGTTCATCTTGACTTAACCAAATCAACTTCAGCAACTTCTTGCACCTTCTCGCACCTTCTCGCACCTTCTCGCACCTTCTCGCACCTTCTCGCACCTTCTCGCACCTTCTCGCACCTTCTCGCACCTTCTCGCACCTTGTTGCACCTTCTCAAACTAACAAAACTAACATAACTAACATAACTAACATAACTAACATTTCATTACTCGTTTTACCTATATATATCCCAACACAACACTTTTCAGGTATTACTCAAGACTGCTTACTTATCTTTCTTAACATTTCAATCATTTCTTAATCAATTACAATTAAAATTAGCCACTTAAACACACCGATCGTTTAATAAGACAGCGTCATCCAATACCACGCGGCAGCTTGCACTCATGTGACATTTGTCCGACATGCATGCTGGAATTGCCAAAACCGGCTGCATGAAGTTGTGCATGACTGTTGGCTTACCTGTATGTACTGTACTGGTTCGAGGTGTCAGGTCACATGGGAACAAACTCAAAGCGCAGTCGGTGCATGCACCGTCCGTCAGACGCTTGAGTCATATGGCTGATTCTGGCCTCGTTTCAGATGAGTACTTATGGGGTCGCGTGTAATGCAAGTTGGCTTACCTGTATGTACTGTACTGGTTCGAGGTGTCAGGTCACATGGGAACAAACTCAAAGCGCAGTCGGTGCATGCACCGTCCGTCAGACGCTTGAGTCATATGGCTGATTCTGGCCTCGTTTCAGATGAGTACTTATGGGGTCGCGTGTAATGCAAGTTGGCTTACCTGTATGTACTGTACTGGTTCGAGGTGTCAGGTCACATGGGAACAAACTCAAAGCGCAGTCGGTGCATGCACCGTCCGTCAGACGCTTGAGTCCTATGGCTGATTCTGGCCTCGTTTCAGATGAGTACTTATGGGGTCGCGTGTAATGCAAGTTGGCTTACCTGTATGTACTGTACTGGTTCGAGGTGTCAGGTCACATGGGAACAAACTCAAAGCGCAGTCGGTGCATGCACCGTCCGTCAGACGCTTGAGTCCTATGGCTGATTCTGGCCTCGTTTCAGATGAGTACTTACGGGGTCGTGTGACGGTTTCACATTGAGATTGAAAGAACACTGTAAAATTATCAGGCCGCACCCCTAGTAACAAGCAAAGCGAAGCCGAAGGCGAAGCGTGATGCCCATCAGTGATGACCCTTTAAGCCGTTCAACTTCATTTTGACTGAACCAAACTAGTGCGTCAGCAAGTTCAGTGTGTGCATGCGTCGTTGTTGCGTGTGTTGTTGTTGTTGTCGTTGTTGCGCTGTTGTTGCGTTGTTGTGTGCTGCTGCTTGCATGCTGCATAGTGTTGCTTCGACGCTGCCGTGTGCCAGGCTCAGGTTCCCGCTGCTGGATCTGCAGTTGTTGCTGCTGCTGCTGCTGCTGCTGCTGCTGCTGCTGCTGCAAGCGCTCAGACTGCCTGCAAGCGCGTGTTGCGGGCCGCTCTGCTGCGACTGCAGCTGCAAATGCCTGCTGCAAGTCATCTTCAAGGTCCTGCAGGTCTGGTGGTTGTACCTGTCCAGACAGCTGCTGCTGCTGTGTATGCTCGCTCCAAGCCTGCTGGCGCTGCAGCTGCTGTGTCTGTTGCGCATGGAACTGTGCGATCCGTGCTGGGTCCAGCACATCTAAGTCGCGTGTTTCACGCAACAAGTCTAAAACTTCCTGCCCGTGTGTCGCAGTAGCGTTTCTGCACTTGTCGAACACGTGTCTAGCGCAACGATCTAGCTTGGAAGACAGGCCATAATCACATAATGTGCAGCTAACGTGGCTTTTGGATTGCCTGCAGTAGCTTTGTTGCACTTGTCGAAGACGTGCCTAGCACAGTGCTGTAGCCTTGAAGACAGGCCATAGTCACAAAAGTTGCAGCTTACTCTGTTGTTTGATTCTCGTTTGAAATATCGTGCGACGAGGAAATGTGTTTGTTTGGGCATGCCCGAATTGTGCAAACGAACATTGCACTGACGAAGAACAGCAAGTACAATCGAGATATTGTATTCAATATACACAGTTAGTGAGGGTCCTTGTGATGTACAATTTTGATTGGACGATATGGGCGAAGCCGCCTGTGTGTTACTTTACAGCCCCTCACAGACAAGACATCCGATACAGGCTCCAACATCCTCAACGCATTTTTAATGTATTTAGACTGCCAGTGCGGTGGCATTCAAGGCACCAATGCGATTGCATGAAGCCCGAGAAAGTGCCCCAGTAGATATATCCGATATGGGCAGAGCACTTTAAATGTAATTACATTACCAATGCGTGTGCGGATCGGGCGTGAAAGTGCTCCAATCGTTAGCGCGCTTTTTCCGGGCCGGCCCTTGCAGAGAGCTCCCTATAGATAGGTGGTACCCCCTTCGATTTCATGCCCTGCGCTTTTTTGTGCATCCCAGAACTCGCCTAAGTCCTGAACTTGCAATCAACTTCACAAAGTTCCTGCACCTTCTAGCACCTTCTCGCAACTTCCCGCACCATCTCGTACCTTCTCGAACCTTCTCGAACCACCTTTACGAACTTGACCAATAACGCACTTAGTTCAACTACTTAAAGACATCGGCTTTAAAGGGCGAAGGCCGTGCCGACCCTTTAAGCCGTTCATGTTCATCTTGACTTTACCAAATTAACTTCATCAACATCACGCACGACAACTTCCGCCAGTTCCCACCAGTTTCCGCACAAAACGCACTGACTATCGTCTTGGTTTTGAAACTGGTCCTGAAAATATAGTGTTGGTCCTGAAAATCAGTGTGCAAAAAAAAACTCCTTAGAAAAAACTTGATGACCAAAAAATTTTTGACGACTTTTTTTATTTTACACTGACTTTCAGGACCAACACTATAGTTTCAGGACCACTTTTAGAACCAACACCATAACCAGTCTTAGGACCACTTTGGAGACCATTTTATTATTTTTTTCCAATTTAATTATATTAATATACTACGCAACCACTAACGCCTTTTAATTAAAATAATCAATAAACCCTTTCATAACATCATCAAAATAAAAAAATTGAACACCAAATAAAGACTGATTATCGTGTATCAAACAACAACTATCTACAATGACTACCAGTATCAAGGTTAAGAACAACTCGCACAAGATTGTCAGTATCCCTGCTGACTATTGGTTAAACTATGCCCTCACTAACAATCAAGCATTCCAGTATTGTTTCTTCAAGGGCAAAGATATTGAGAAATATATTCAAGAAGAGTGTGATACTGTTTGTATGTGTGAAGACAAAGTTTATGATGCTACTTAAACTGGTTTCAAATCCACACGCTCCCATGAACTTGGTTTTGAAACACACCCATTCCTGAAAGTAGATGGTGTTGATTTGTATGTGAGGTGTGACAGTCATTTTAAGAAGGTCTTTGTGTAACTATCCTTCTTTTCTTACTATATTATAAGAGATGAGAGAGTATCTCCCTACTAATAAATGTAATGACACTGTCACATCATAGTCATCAAGATAAAAAAATTGAAGTGTCTATAAGTATATTTAATCTTTCCACAAAGAGTTTGCGATGGCTATGACTTACGTTGTCCTCATTTTATTCCCACCCATTGGGGTCAATGAGGTCAATACATTCATACTTAACTTTGACAAACGACATAGTCTATTAAGAGTGGTTATGTATGTATTCTTTAAATCAATTTTTTTCTAAAATAGTAAAGTGGCCTCCAAAGTAGCCTTAACACTGGTTATGGTGTTGGTTCTTAAAGTGGTCCTGAAAACATAGTGTTGGTCCTAAAAGTCAGTGTTCAATAAAAAAAGTCGTCAAAAAAATATTTCGTCATCAAGTTTTTCTAAGGAGTTTTTTTTCAGCACACTGACTTTCAGGACCAACACTGTATTTTCAGGACCAGTTTCAAAACCAAGACTGGTTCAGTGTAAGTCATAAAAACACCTATTCGTCATCTTCAATTTTCACCTCTGTCAAGACATAATTATTAATATAGTTTTTATTCTTCTTATCTCCCAAGTGTCTTTTGGTATATTTCAGAACCTCATATCCACTTGACCTTATTTTTTTAATGAAAGCCCTTTTATCCATCTTGACTTCGTCCTCCTCAAGTTCCTCGCCATACCTCTCATACAATTCATCAATCCACACTTTGCCGTCTTCTAGCCTTTCAATGTTCTCAAAGATGAACACATTGACGCTGTCAAGGGACTTGATGTATGCTTGTGTCGCATCTTTCATACTCTTTGTAGGTTTCAGCCCTTCTTGCTTGTATATCATAAAGTAATATACCCGCATCATAATAAACTGCTCTACCAGTTGCGGCATCTTATCCTTCAATTTCGAATCAACTGGTTTGTGCTTTGTGTTGTTTGGGTCAAAATGCTCTGGAGCGGCAAAAGTGTATATGAATGGAACTACACGAATACGCCTAATTGTGGCATATACAATGCCATCGGTGAAACAAGCCAAGTAGTTTGTGCTTACAATATTTTTGAATTGTGGTTTAACCTTTATAACTTCTTTTGAGTGTAGATTTCTTGCACTAAAACCGCTATTATCACATACACGGCAGTAGTTGGCGGAGATCATCTCCATTTTATCGCTTGTTTCATTTGTCCAACCGATGCGAATGCCTTTTTGTTTCAATTTGTTTGGTTCAGGACTGTCGGCATCTTTTTCAGGTTGAGTGTATGTAGTTGAAGGGATAATACCTAAGTATCCTCCATCTCTTGAGTGTCCAAATGTCAATTCAAAAATCACCTCTGCCAAAGTTTTTCCATTAGCACCTGTGCCTGTGAAAAAATGCCCAAGTTCGTTTTTATTTCTGCCTTGAAGGAAATTTCCACCTAGTTTTTTGAAGTAGTGGGCATTATCAGGTTCAAACCAGTCATTCACCAATGCGTCGGCATCTTTGAAGTCGTCTGGTGAAATATCCTTTGGTGCTTTGATAAGACATCAACCCATACATAGAGATACATACTCACCATCTTCGGCATTCCGCAGTTCCATTGTATTCAAGTCCAACACTCCATTTTTAAACATAACGATGTCGTGATTTTCGTCCATAAGTTCTTTTGCCTTGACATCCAATATTTTTCGCTTGATTGTTTCATACACACCTGAAATAAATGACACCGTTTCAATTTTGGAGATGATGTCTTTCGAAGTCTTTCCAAGAGCATTCATTTTGTTGTTGTATGTTTCATCGTTGATTTCACCATTCCCTCTGTCTTCATTGTATCTTGCCTTGATTAAGTTGAAGCCATTTTTAATAGTTGGAGTAATTGTTTGTTTGATAAGTCCTTCAATCAATTCCTTTTGGAAGGAGGGATTAACCATAGATAATCCACCAGACTCATTTTTTTTTGTAAAGTATGTTGTCACCAATATTTATGAACTCCTTATCGGGCAAACAAAACAACGATGCTGCTTTTTCGTGAGTTATTCCTGTTTCATACATATCACAAACCAAACATTCTATTTGGTCTTCTACATCATCAATCAGTATATATCCTTCGTATTTAACGGCATTTAATGTTGCTGATGGTATTTTATTGACGATTTCTTTGAAAGCCGTCTTGTCGTCAGTTTTGAGGCATTCCAATAAGTATCCAAGTCCAACCCCCCTCCTTTTGAATATTGTATTGTTGATAAATATTTCCACATTTTTCTCGTGATATTTGCTGGACTTCTTGCTAATCTTGTGAATGAGGTTGTTGCCTTTCCTTTTGTAGTCATTGATATGGGCAATGTTGTAAATAGCCCAGCAAAACTCGTGTCCAATCATGGTAATTATCGGCACGATTGTCGTTCAGTTTCATCACCACCTTCTTCAGCAATTCGCCTTCAATTTTGTTGTCATTGTTGTTTTGAGGTGTGAATGATGTTTCAGTTGTATCTCCATTTGCGTGATATATTGTCCTTGTTGTCCGCTTTTGTTTGAATGAGAAGATAAAGTCCATAAACTCTTTGGGGCGCCTTGAACATCGCATTCTCCCAAAACATTAATCCAAGTCTTGTTGGGTGATGGAGGAATGACAATTATACCACCTGTTCCTGTAGAACATACAGAGTTTTTGTCAATTGGAATAACCAACATATCATCATCTTTTGGTTGTTTGAAGTAACCTTCATACTCCAATCCTTCAACCATATCCTTGCGTTGTGTCTTTAGATTTCTTGCTCCATCAAAGATTTCCAGCTCGTTGCACACCGCTGTCCGTTTGAAGTAGTAGTGTTTGCCATTCTTGGTTTGGCAGCACACAGTAGTGTTCAAAATAGGGAACTTGTCTTCCAAGTAATCACACCATTTCATACAATAAACATCAAAAATAATGATGCCTTCTCGTAATGTAAGCCCAAGAGCGTGTCCGTTTTCAATATGTTTTGCTCCATCTTTTCCCATTTACACCAAAGTTCTTCATCAAATAGGTCTTTGTGTTTATAAAGTGGGTTCTTTTGTTCTTTTAACAATGGGATAGGGATACATCTTGGAAAGTTTTGTTTGAGAAAGGAGGTCAATGATTTCAAGTCAGCCATCTTCTTCTATAATATGGTTTGATAATATCTCTTTATATAGTTATTACAATTTTTTTTCCGCACGAAGTTGATTAGGAAAAAAGAGGTTAAGTAGAAGGAACTGCACTAATACCAGATTGTTTTAAAGCAGTCGCCATCATCCTCATAGGCTTAATATGTTTATTGTAATACTCCCTATTACGCTCATTATCATCCTTATAAGTTGGGTCTTGTTCTTTTTTCTTTTGCTCTCGTGTCCTTTGTTGAAGAATGTATTTTTCACGATTGGCAGCATACCATTCACGTCGATGGGCGTTCAGTGCTTCTCTCCGTTCTTCCTCTGTAAGATATATCCGTGGTCTTCCCATTTGATTATAATTTGTTCTTCTACCTTATATTAAGAAAATATATAATGCTTCAATTTTTTTATGCGTTTAACCCATCAGCAATTTCAGCAACATTGCTTTTTCCAATTCAATCTCACCTAATCATTTAACCATTTGTTCCTTGGACATTGCTGAGGGTTCATTCACCCTTACTGGACTATTGAACTCGTCAACTTCTTCGTGTGACACACCTTGACCTACACTGGCTTCGTCATCACCTTTAAGGGCATTAACCATATTCTTGAGGGCATCATCACGGTCGTATATTTCTTGGTCTATTTGAGTAATAGGTTTATCAATATTTTCAATAGGTGCTTTTCTATACTTGAACATAGTAGTTACCCATTTATCCCCAACATCAGTCGCAATTTCTTGTAATTGAAGTTCATTGTAACTGGTGATATTTCTGTCAATCCAATCTTGGAAGACATGGCGGAGAGTATTGACGCTCAATCCTGTGTTTCTGAACATCTGTTTCATACACGAAGTGATGTATTTGGAGAAGCCGTTTTCATCATATTTGTCGGTTGAAGCACCAGTTTCCTTGAAGAAGACATAATGTTGTTTTCCGTCTTTAACTTTTGACATATCAGTAATGTTCCATTTCTTGATGTAGTCTTTGAGAAGTTCTTTCATTTTTGGTGATAGTTCTTTCACATATCGTGGTAGAACTTCTTTTTTATCACCGTTTTTTGCTGTTTTCCATCGTGTTTTGAAGGCATCAATATAAAGTTTTGCTTTGTCGCCTTGAATATGGACGATGTTTTTATCCCTCTTTTGATTTTCAGTGGGTATTTTAGAATAGTATTGAAGATTAGCGTAGTCCATAACACGGCGAGGTCTTTGAAGGATATAAAGACCAACAATGACTGCATTGCGAAGGTCTTTCTTCCAGTGACAGTGTTTGTCATTTTTTTGGTTGTGATAAAGTTGTTGTATTCGTCCTTAAAGGCTTCCCAAGTCATTGATGGATATTTAGCAACCGCTCTTTTTGGGATATTGCTACCGTTTACCGTTTACCAAAGTAGGGCCACAGGCCCACCCACGAAGGAGCCAAACAAGGCTCATGGGGTCCACAAGGTCAGGAAAAACACCAATCAGCTAGAAACTTCAACCAACTCCGAAAGTTCAGACTCTTCAACAGAGGTGCTG